>PVIY010004510.1:16285-102337 GCA_004026745.1 Myrmecophaga tridactyla
TTTTTCTCTATTATCGTTTTATTCCTTTTTCTGATGTCTTTTTATTTCTTTTTCTAAATCGATGCAAATGTTCTAAGAAATGATGAATATGCAACTATGTGATAATATTAAGAATTACTGATTGTATATGTAGAATGGAATGATATTTTAATCTTCTTTTGTTAAGTTTTTTAATTAATAAAAAAGTTTATTAAAAAAAGAAAGGTACTTTTATTATGGCATGTTTTCCTGAGCCATCTTCTGGTATTTCATATCCCTGGCATTGCAAGGGAGGTTCAAAATTTCATTTTCAGATTTCAGCATTTAAATTTCTTGTTTTCAGTTACAAAGTTTCTTTGAGGACTGCACTTTCACAGTTTAATCCGTCACACCTTTGGGTCCAACATTCCTCTGTATTTTTAAATCTGTTTTGATCAAATTCTATTTCCTACTGCATAGCATTTATTTCCTTCTCCAAGGATCTCTTTAGTTCCACAGGTTTTTTTTAAAGTACTGCCTGGGTTTGAATTGTGGCTTTGCCAAATATTTCCATGCTTTGATGAATTTTCAATGCTTCCTCTTTACCTTCAAGTTGTCTTTGAATTGATGCTTCAAGCTCAATTTTTAAAATTTCTACCTCTTCTAAAGTTTCATGAAGATGCTTCCTTAATTCAACATTTGACAATCCTGAATTAGAATTACTGCCTTCTTATATATCTGTTGATTTCTACGTTTATTTTCTGTTTTCTCCACCAGAATGTAAACTCCATGACATTTGGGCCTTTGACGTATTCTTCACTGATGCCATTTTCAGTACCTAGAACGATGGCTGGTACCAGAACTACTTTGTGGTCTGTAATTGGAAATCCTGGTCCCTTGAGAATATGAATCTTGCAAGCTCTTATGCTTGGAACACTGAAAAATGTCACCACTATTTTCTTCCTTCTGTCTTGGAAGTTTGGGAGGGCTAAAGTTCTTTCCATCTGATCTTTTCTAGATGTAAATAAATGTGAAACTTCCACTTAGTAAATAATACCTGATCTTATTCCAAGGCCATATCATAAATCACCTTCTGTCCTGTCATCTTCTGTTTCCCAGATTTGTACCTCTGAATCTCTTGATGACCTGACCACCTTGCTCATTAACCAAATGCCATCTTTATCATAAAGATAAATAGGTTATCTGGTATGGATAGTCCTTGTCACAAGTTACATTTTTTATATGTTAAGAGTCCAAAACCAGTGATTTATCATTATATTTTATACATTTCCATTTTAGGTACTGTAGGAAGTAAACAGTGGGGTTAAAAAGTGAAAATACAATAGAACTAGCATTTATAATTTACCCTTGCCATTACCCTTACCAGAGATCCTTATTTCTTCATGTGATTTCCATCTATTGTCTGGTGTCCTTTCATTTCAACCTGTACAACTCTATTTAGTGTCTCATGTAGGGTAAGTCTAGTGATGGACTCCCTCAGTCTTTGTTTATCTGGGAATGTCTTAATCTACATCATTTTTTTTTCGTATAGGCAGGCAATCAGGAATCAGACCTGGGTCTCCAGCATGGCAGGCAAGAACACTGCCTGCTGAGCCACCGCCGCCCACCCAATCTCCATCATTTTTGAAAGACACTTTTGCACATATAGAACTATTTGTTGGCATTTTTTTGCTTTCAGCACTCTAAATATACCATTGCACTACCACCTTGCCTCCATGGATTCCATTGAGAAATTGGCACAATCTTATTGAAGATTCCTTGTATGTGACATGATACTTCTCTCTTGTGGCTTTCAGAATTCTCTCCTTATCTTTAGCATTTGGCAGTTTGATTATAATTTCTCACAGTAGGGAGGGGGGTCTCTGCATTTATTTTCTTTGGAGTTCATTGAGCATGTTGGATGTATATGTTCATGACTTTCATTAAAGTTGGGAAGTTTTCAGCCATTATTTCTTTGAATATTTCTGTTCTTTTCTCTCCTCTTCCAACTTTCACAATGTGTATATTAGTTCACTTGATGGTGTCCCACAGATTCCTCAGATTCTGTTCAGTTTTCCTCACTCCTTATCCTTTCTGCTCCTCAGACTGGATTATTTCAATTCTGTTATATTCATATTCACTGATTCTTTCTTCTGCCCACTACACTCTTCTGTTTAACACCTCAAGGGAATTTTTAATTTCTGTTACTATGACCTTCAGCTCTACTTGGTTGCTTCTTATAATTTCCATCTCTCTATTAATATTCATTATGTGTTCATCTATCATTTTCATGATTTCCCTTAGTTTATTTTTATTGGAGAAGTTGTAGGTTTACAAAAAACTCATGCACAAAATATAGCATTCCCACTTACCACCTTTTTATTAACAACTTGCATTAGTGTGGTACATTTTGTTAAAATTGATGACAGAACATTTTTATAATTGAACTGTTAACTATAGTCCATGGTTTGCATTAGAGTTCACTGTGAGGTACAGTCCTATGTTGTTGTTTTAAAATTTTATTCTAGTAACATACATACAACCTAAATTTTCCGTTTATAACCACATGCAAATATGCAATTCAGTGCTTTTAATTACATTCACAATATTGTGCTACTTTCACCACCATCCATTACAAAATTTTCCACCACCTCCATACAATATAAGCATTAACCCCCAATTCACTACCCCACATTGGCCCCAATAACCTATAGTCTAGTTTCTGACTCTATGAATGTACTTATTCTAATTAGTCCATATCAGTGAGATCATAGAATATTTGTCTTCTCTGTCTGGCTTATTTCATTCAATATAATGTAGTCAAGGTTTTTCCATATTGTCACATGTATCAGAACTTCATTTCTTTAATGGCTGAATAATAGTCCAGTGTCTGTATATAACATATTTTGTTTATCCATTGTTGCTTCCATCCTTTGGCTATTGTGAATAATGCCACCATGAACATTGGCATGCAATATCTGTTCATGTCCTTGCCTTCAATGTTTGTGGGTATATACCTAGAAGTGGGATTGCCAGATCATATGTTAATACTATACTTAACTATCTGAGGAATAACCAAACTGTTTACACAGTGGCTGCACCATTTTACATTCCTGCCAATAATGAACAAATGTTCCAATTTCTCAAGATCCTCTCCAACTCTCATTATTTTCCTTTTTATAAATAGTAGCAATCCTAGTGGGTGTGAGGTTGTATCTCATTATGGTTTTAATTTGCATCTCATTAATGGCTAACGTTGAGCATCTTGTCATCTTCTTCTTGGCGATTTGTATATATTCTTCGGAGAAATATCTATTCAAATATTTATCCCAATTTTAATTTGGTTGTTTGTCATGCTGTTGTTGAATTATAGGATTACTGAATATTTTCTGGATCTTAAAACATTTTTAGATATGTGGTTTCGAAATATGTTCTCCCATCATGTAGGTTGTCATTTTAGTCTCATGATAAAGTCCTTTGATTCCCAGAAGTTTTTAATTCTGATGAGGTCCCATTTATATATTTTTTCTTTTGTTGCTTGTGCTTCTGTGTAAAGTCTAAGAAGATGTTACCTAGCAAAAAGTCCTGAAGATGCTTTGCTATGTTATCATCTAGAAGTTTTATAATTCTGCTTCTTATATTTAAGCCTTTGATTCACTTTCAGTTGAATTTGTGTATATGGTGTGAGGTAAGGATCCATCCAATTGTTCTGCATATGGACATCCAGTTTTCCCTGCACATTTGTTAAAGAGGTCATTCTTTCCCAAATAAGGGAACTTGGCACCCTTTTCAAAAATATGTCAGCCAGCCATGCAATGGTGGCTCAGTGGCAGAGTTCTTGCCTGCCATGCCAGAGACCCAGGTTCGATTCCTGGAGCCTGTCCATGGAAAAAAAAAACAGGAAAAAAAAGCAAAACAAAACATTTGGGGCAGTGCAACAGTGACTCAGTGGCAGAATTCTTGCCTGTCATGCCAGAGACCCAGGTTCAATTCCCAGTGCATGCCCATGCAAAAATATATATGTGTGTATATCAGTCATAAATGTAAGGGTTGATTTCTGAACTCTCAATACAAATCCATTGGTCTGGAGGCAGGGCAAGATGGTGACATAGGCAGGTGTGGAATTTAATTAGTCTTCTAGAACAGGTAGTAAATAGTCAAGAATTGTCTCAAACAACTGTTTGGGGGACATCCATGACCAGACAGACATTGTAGACCAGTCTGGAATGGGTTGAAAACTTGAGATCACAGTGCAGAACTTTAAGTCCCCAAACTGTGGAGGTTGGTATCCCTCTCCCACTGACATGGTAGGCTGTGTTGGAGACACTTCCCCATGGGAAAAAGAAGTAGACTCTACTAGGAGCAAGGGAAGGCATCTCAACCAAGCTCCAATTACAGTTTTTATTAACAAATTTGGGCTGTTGAATACAAGAGCTTTGCACAGATAAACCCAGAACAAGCATGAAAGGAACCCTGAGCTCTCTCCTGGCAGAGAGGTGATGGGGATGATGGGGGAAAATGGAGGCATTTTGAGCTGGCCAAGCTTATGATACTGGAAAAGGGCTGTGCCCAAGAAAAGGAACACATGCAGCCTGGTACCAACTCAGGAAATCCTGGGGGCAGAGGACTGTCTCTGAAAAGGTATTTTGCATTTTTTAAACTATTCTAAGTAACTCGTTAGAGAATTCCTTAATCACTTTCAATTGTCAGCACTGACCCAGGCAAGGGTACAATTAAGGTAGGTTTGAGAGCAAAGTAATTAGTCAAGGAAAGGTGTTAACTCCCTAAAGGGTGAATCCTCCCTGAGAAAAGGGGGGCAGGCCCAGCTCAAGTGGTGGCCCTCATTCAGAGAATTCAGACACCAGAAGCTAGAAAACAGAAACAGCTTAAGGTTGCATCCTACCTCAGCATCTGACTCAACCAAGCTGTGGGGAGGGAGAAGGTCTGCTAAGAAATAAAGGAGCAGCATTTTAAGCCAGTAGGGTGCTGTGGACTGACAATCACCAACTGCTGGGCAGCACAGGTAAAGCACAGTCTAAAGGCTTCACAGAAAAATCTGACAACCTGTTGGTTCTCATCCTCAGGGAAACCTTATACTGATTACACCGTCCTCCTTAGACCAGGAATTGTCTGCTCTGGGAAAATATAATTGGGGTAAATCATATATGGGGGGGACCTTCCTTTAAAAAATGTTTCCATATAGGCAAGGCAGGAACCAAAACAACAAGAGCTGAAAAAATTCTGATCAGTTAAACAGAAGCTATGCTAGATGTCCATAATATGTTGAACTGAATGTCAAAGAACAGAGAGAGAAGAAAGCCAACCAACAAGAAAACCCTAGGTAAAAGAGAAAATGACCTCAAAACAAAACAAAACAAGGAAATCAGATGCCTGAACACCAACAAAAAATTATGAGTCATACTAGGAAAAATGAAGCTATCACCCAGTCAAAGAAACAAACTAACACTTCAAACAAGATACAGGAGAAGAAATGAATAATTACAGATGTTAACCAAGCATATTAATTAAATAAAAAATCAAATCAATAAGTGGAGGGAATATATGGCAAAAGAGATGAAGGACACAAGATATTGGGAGACCATAAATAAGAACTCAAAAGTTGAAAAAACAAATGGCAAAACTTATGGAAATATAAGGCATAATAGAAGAGATGAAAAACACAACAGAGACTTACAACAACATATTTAAAGAGGCAAAAGAAAGGACTAGTGAGGACAAGATATCTGAAATCTTACACACAAAAGAACAGATCAGGAAAAGTGTAGAAAAAAATATGAACAGGGCCTTAGGGAATTGAATGACAACTTGAAGTGCATGAATATACATGTTATGGGTGTCCCAGAAGGAGAAGGGAAATGGGGTGAAAAGAATAATGGAGGAAATAATCACTGAAGATTTCCCAACTCTTATGAAAGACATCAAATTACAGATTCAAGAAGAGAAGCGTACCCCAAAGATAATAGATCTGAGTAGACCTACTCCAAGACACTAATCAGATTGTCAAATGTCAGGGACAAAGAGAATTCTGAAAGCAACAAAACAAAAGCAGTCCATCACATACAAGGGACACTTGATAAGACTATGTGTGGATTTCTCAGAAAATATGGAGATGAGAAGGCAGTGGTATGAGATATACATATACTGAAAGAGAAAAACAGCAAACCAAAGAATTTTATATCTGGCAAAACTGTCCTTCAAAAATGAGGGAGAGTTTTAAAATATTCAGACAAATAGACACTGAGAGAGTTTGTGAAAAATAGATCTTCTCTACAAGAAATACTAAAGGGAACACTACAGGAAGATAGGAAAAGACAAGAAAGAGAGGTTTAGAGAACAGTGTAGAAATGAATAATCTCAATAAGATAGAGAGTAAAGTCTTGACTCATATAACAATATGGATGGTCTCATTGGTATGAACTAACATTAAAGAACTAACTTTGAGAATTAAAGTTGAGAACAAAGTTTATCAGGAGATAGAAAGAGGACAGAGATTGGGCATTTGATGAGAAGTGTACAAAATGTTCAACAGGATTGATTGTAAAGTTCCAGAAATGGATAGCACAATAATATCTGATGGTAGCACAATATTATAAGTGCACTGAACAAAATTGAGTGTTAGTATGGTTGAAAGAGGAAGTCTAGGGCATGTATAACACCAGAAGGAAAGGCAGAAAATAAAGACTGGAACTTTGTAACTTAGCAAAATCTAGAGTGGACAATTATGGTGATTACATGTACAAATATAAGAATATTTTCACATGAAGGAGAATTAATGAATGTCAGCATTGTAAGGTGCAAAAAACAGGATGCTATCTGGAAAACATACAATTAATGTAACTTGGGGTCTACAGTATCATTGTAACATGCTTCCATTAAATGTAACAAAGGAAATATACCCATGCTGAATGTAAATAAGTGTGGGATATAAGGGAAGGGTATGGGATTTTTGGTGTTGTATTTTCTTCTTAAATTTAATTTTATTTTTTATACTTCATTTTTTCCCCTCTTTCTTCTTTGTGGAAGAAAGGGAAATGTCCTCACATATATATTGTGGTGGTAAATACATAACTATGTGATTATACTGGGAGCCATTTATTGTTTACTAAGAATGGGTTTTATGATGCATGAATAAAACTTTAAAAATAAACAGAAAGATAAAGATGTTGGAGAATATGTGGAGAGAGAGATGTACTTATTCACTTTATTCACTGTTAATAGGAAAGTAGAATGTATAGGGTTGTCGTTTGTATTAGTTTGGTAATGCTGCCAATGGAATGGCTTTTAAAAAGGGAATTTAATAAGTTTCAAGTTTACAGTTCTAAGGCTAAGGCACACAGAAAGACACCTTGGCTCAAGGGAGGGCGATTGGGGAAGGCACATGGCTGGTATCTGCTGGTCCTTGTTCCTATTTCTGTTGCTTCCAGCTTCCGATGCCAGTGATATCCTTCCCAAGGGTCTGTGGGCCTTCACTTAGCTCCTCTGGGACACAACTCTGCTTTCTGGCTTGCTTAGCATCTCATGGGAAGGCACATGTTGATGTCTGCTGAACTCTGCCCATGTCTAGGCATCTGCTCTCTGTCGGCGCTCCAAGCATCTCCAAACATCTGTTTCTCTTTCAGCTCTGAAGCAACTTTACTCCAAGTGTCTGCATCTGCTCTGAGCATTCTTCAAAATGTTTCCCCTTTTAAGGATTGTAGTAAACTAATCAAGCCCCACCTGGAATGGGTGGAGCCACACCACCATCTAATCAAAAGGCCACACCCACAATTGGGCATGCCATGTATCCATGGACATAATCTAATCAAAAGTTTTCACCCTACAGTATTGAGTTGAGATTAAAAGAAATGGCTGCCCCCACAAGATTGGATCAGGATTACTACATGGTTTTTATGGGGTACATAATGGTTTTAAAAAGGCAAGTTCCACCTTCTGAACCCCCCAAAAGACATGTTCTTTCCATATACAAAATATTTTCACATCACAATATCACAAAACCCTCAAACCATTTTTGCAACAATACAAATACCATACAAAGAAAAAACAGTACAAAATCTCATCTAAGTCAGTTACAAGCATGGTATGTTCTAAGACAAAAAAATTCTCCTTTGGCTCTGGACCTGTGAAACTCAGTACAACTTATCTGCTGCCAATATATAAAGGGAGGGACAGTCATAAAATACTTTACATTGCCATAAGGAGAAAATGAGAGGTAAATAGGGGTCACTGGACCAAAATTCCAAAAACCTGAAAGGCAAACTCCATTGGCTTTCAAAGTCTGAGTCATTTATCATCAGGGCTTTAGAAAAGGGAAGTCCTACCCTTTTTAAGGGCCTATGCAACAGGCTTGCTGTGAATCCAAATGCTGGGGTAATTTGCAACACTGGTGTGCATTGGGGGAAACCACCTTTCTCTCAGCTCCACCCTCTTCAAGCTTCAGGGCAGATCTCTGCCAACTCCAGGACACATGCTCAAACTCTCCAGAACAAAGGGGTGGCAACCAGGATTCCCCCAATCCCCGGTTTATGCATGACACACTCTCTAAGGCATGGAGTAGCAAAACTCTTCCTAAGCATCGATGCAGGAGGGCCACCCTCTGTCCTTGTGGCAAACTCACTCTCTCCAAGTGCTAATTGGGATTAAAAGAAATGGCTGCCCCCACAAGATTGGATCAGGATTAGAACTAGTAGGTATATACTTGGAGGAACTGAAAGCAGGAACACGAGTGAACATTTGCACCCTGATGTTTATGGTGACAGTATTCATGATTTGCAATGGATGGAAGTGACCTAAGGGTACATCAACTGATGAACAGAAGGATAAACTGTGGTGTATATAAACGATGGGATATTGAGTAGCTGCAAGAAGGAATGAAGTCGTGAGTCATGCAACTATGTGAATACACCTTGAGGACAGTATGTTGAGTGAAATAAGCCAGAAACAAAAAGCCAAATATTATAATGTATTTAATAAGTAGTAAGTATAATGTGCAAACTCTGAGAATTGAATTGAGAACATAGGCGATCAGGGTAAGGCCTATTGCAAAGGTTCCTAGATTGTTAGCTCTTACAGCAGTCACATCTTTTCCTGAGTTGTAATGGTTATTTCTAATTTCTGAGATGCTAAGCTGTTTGTGTATAACCTGGTTGTCCCCTGGAAATTGGGTGTATGATACCTGAGACTCAGAGCTAGAACTCTGAAGATAGCTCTAGTCTAATGCTAGACTTTCAGTTAGCCTTACCCCATACAGCAACTGTTTAAAAACCTAAAAAGGAGATCGGACTTCAATTAGAGATATGAATGAAGCTGATATGTATAGGACTAAGGTAAATCAGACTAAAGGGTAAAGGATGGTGTTGACTGTATTAAAACTCCAACTTCTGTATGAGAGTGAAGAAAAAGGTGTTTGATGCAAAAATTTATATTTTCTGTAGCAAAGACCCCTTGAGATATTGTGGAAAAAAGTGGAAATATTAAACTTCCCCACCTGGCAAATGCATGATATTTTCACAAGTATGAGGACTACCAACTTAATAGGCCAAGCACTCAATCTTGTGGCTTGCCCTTAGGAAAATTATTCCTGCAAAGGAGAAGCTAAGCCTACTTATAGTTATGCCTAAGAGTCACCTCAAGAGAACCTCTTTTGTTGCTCAGATGTGGCCTTTCTCTCTTAGCCAACTCTGCAAATAAAATCACTTCCCTCCCCCCTTCATGAGGCATGACCCCAAGTGGTATAAATCTCCCTCACAATGTAGGACATGACTCACAGGGATGAGCCTGGCCCTGGCATAGTGGTTGTGCTGGTTTGCAGGATTATATACCATAGAAAATTAATGTTTTAATCCTAATCCAATCGTGTGGCAGCAGCAGTTTCTTTTAATCCTTATTCAGCACTATAGGTTGGAAATTTGATTAGGCTATCTCTACAGAGATGTGACTCACCCAATTATGGGTATTAACCTTTCATTAGAGGGAGATGTGACTCCACCCATTCCCAGTGGGTATTGATTAGTTTACTGGAATCCTTTAAAAGAGAAGCATTTTTGAGAAACCTTCATATAATGACAGCCACAAGAAGCAGTGAGCCCGTGCAGCCAGAGACTTTTGGAGAAGAAGAAGAAATATGCCCCTAGGGGAGCTTCATGAAACAAGAAGCCTGGAGAAAAAACGGCAGATATCACCATGTTCACCACATGCCTTTCCAGTTGAGAGAGAAACCCTGAACTTCATCGGTCTTTCTTGAGTGAAAGTAACCTCTTCTTGGTACCATAATTTGGACATTTTTATAGATTTGCTTTAATTGGGACATTTTAATGCCTTGGAACTGTAAACTAGCAACTTAAAAATTCCCCCTTTTAAAAGCCATTCCATTTCTGGTATATATTGGGAAAGCCCTCTTCACCAAAAGGGGAAGAGCAGTGAATACAATAAAGTTTCAATGGCTGAGAGATTTCAAATAGATTTGAGAGGTCATTCTGGAGGTTATTCTTATTCATTATAAAGATACCCCCTTTTAGTTTGTAAGACATTAGAATAGCTAGAAGGAAATACCTAAACTTGTTGAACTGTAATCCAATAGACTTGATTCTTGAAGATTATTGTATTACTATATAGCTTCCATGGTTTGACCATGTGTTTCTGAAAATCTTGTAACTGATACTCCCTTTCTCCAGTGTATTGACAGATGAGTAAGAAAATAAAGACAAAAATGAATAAATAATAGGGGAGGATAAGGGTTATGGAATGCTTTGCATGTTCTTTTTCATTTATTAATTTTTGGAGTAATGAAAATGTTCAAAAATTATCGTGATGAATGCACAATTATATGATGATATTGTGAACCACTGATTGTACACTTTGGATGAGTGTACAGTGTGTGAATATATCTCAATAAAATTGTATAAAAATCTATTGGTCTATATGTCTATCCTTGTTTCACTACCGTGCTGCTTTAATTATTGTGGCTTTGTAATAAGTTTGAAGAATGGAAACTGTGAATCCTTCAACTTCTTTCTTCTTTTACAAGATGACTTTGGTTATTTGGGGTCCCTTACCCTTACATATAAATTTGATTATTGATCTTTCCATTTCTGCAAAGCTTGTTGGAATTTTTATTGGGATTGCATTGAATCTGTAAATCACTTTGGGTAGAACTGACATCTTAAGAATAGTCTTCCAATCCATGAATATGGAAAGCCCTTCCATTTATTTAGGTCTTCTTTGATTTCTTTTAGCAATGTTTTATAGTTTTCTGTGTACAAGTCCTTTACATTCTTGGTTAGATTTATTCCTAGAAATTTGAGTCCCTTAGTTGTTAAGTAAGTAAAAAAAGACTGCCTATGTGAGGGGGGTATATGAGAACTCTGAATTTTCTGTATGATTTTTGTGTACACCTACAGCTTCATTTTTTTTTTAATTTGCATATGGGCAGGAGGCACCAGGGATGGAACTCCAGACCTCCAGCATGGCAGGTCGGAGCTCTGCCTGCTGAGCCATGGCAGCCGCCCCCTACAGCTTCATTAAAAGAAAAATCAATGCAGAGGAAAATATGTTAAATACCAAAGTTATAAAAAAAAAAGGTCTCAAATCAATCTAAGCTTCTTCCTTAAATTAGAAAAATAATTAAGAATAACAAATCAAAGCAAGAAGAAGCATGGAAACAATAAATATAAGAGAAGAAAAAGTGAAAATAAAATATAAAAGAAAACTCTACTCACATAAATCTAACCATTTAGATGAAATGGACTAATGCTTTTAAAAATTACCACAAATTACCAAAACTTACCCAAGACAAGGTAGAAAAATTGAACAATTAAAAATTATATCTCCTATAAATCCAAAATTTATATATAAATTCAAATAAGCTAGAACAGACAAGAAAATGCTTGAAAAGAAGATGGAAAAATCACATTAAGTGAGTTTAAGACTTGGGCACAAGATGGCAGCATAAGGAGATGTGGAATTTGGTTTGTCCTCCATGGCAGCTAGTAAATAGTGAAGAACTCTCTGTAACAACTGTTTGGGAGATATCTGTGACCACACAAACATTGTACACCAGTATGGAATGAATGGAAGGGCCAAAATCACAATACAGAGCTCTAAGTAAAGTCTCCCAAACTGTGGAGGTTGATAACCCTCCCTCACTGGCACAGCAGGCTGTTTTGGAGTAAATTCCTTGTGGGCAAAAGCAGTCTCCACTAGGAGCAAGGGAAGATAGCTCAACCAAAGTCCAATTGTAGATTTCACTAACAAATTTGGACTTCTGGATACAAGCTCTGAGCACAGCTAAACCAAGAGCAAGACTGAAAGGAACTCAGAGATCTCTCTCAAGAAGAGAGGGTCAGGGGTCATGGAAAAATAAAAACAGGCTTTTGGAGTTAGCTGAGCTCCTACTGGAAAAGGGATATGCCTCAAGAAAAGAGACACATGGAACCATGTACTAACTCTAGCTCTTGATTGGTGAACCCAGGGGGCTGGGAACAGCTCTGAAAAGGATTTTTTCCTTTTCTGTCTTTTTTTTTTTATTTTAGCAGGCCATTAAATAAACCCTCAGGTATTTTCAGTTATCAGCACTGTCCCAGCAAGGGAATATGAGATACAAAGTAACTAGTCAGGTGAACACAATTCCTTGAAGGGCATATTTTCCCTCAAGAAAAGGGGGGTGGGTAGGGTCCAGCACAAGTTGTGGCTCTCATTCAGAGAATTCAGATTCCAGGGGCTGGGAAATGGAAACAGTTTAAGCCGGCCTTCTGCCTCAGCCTCTGTCTCAACCACACCCCTGGCACATTCAGGGTCCACAGAGAAGTAAAGGCACTGTACCACTTAACACTGGTGGGGAGCTGTGGGCTGACAAGTGCTACTGCTGGGCAAAAAAGAAAATCAAAGAATCAAGAGACTACAAAGGAAAGACAGGCACCCTGCTGAGTCTCATCCTCCAAGGAAATTTGATATTGATTACACCCACTTCCGGAGTCCTGGGCTTGTGATTTCTGGGGAAATCTGATTAGGGTTCATCCTGTCTGGAAGGGCAAGAATGAGAAAAACAAGGGCTAAAAAATTCTGATCAGTTAAACAGTAGCTATGCAGAGGTGTAGAATAAGTTGAACTGAATCTTAAAGAACATACAGAGAACAAAGCCAACCAAAAATATAATCCTAGGTAAAAGAGAGAAAACTACCTCCAAAATAAATTAACCAAGAAAAATGAGATGCCTAGACATCGGCAAAAGAACCCATGGGTCATACTAGGAATAACAAAGATATGGCCCAGTCAAATGAACAATCAAAGATTTCAAATGAGATATAGGAGACGAAACAACTAATTAAATGTGATTATACAAATCTTCTAAATCAAATCAATGAGATGAAGGAAAATATGACAGAAAGAGATGAAGGAGATAAAGAATACAGTGGGTGACCATACAGAAGATCTGAAAAGCTTGTGAATAAAATGGCAGAACTTATGGAGATGTAAGGCACAATGGAAGAGATGAAAAACACAACAGAAACATACAACAGACAGAAGAGAGGATTAGTGAACTTGAGGACAAGACATCTGAAATCCTACACACAAAAGAACAGATAGGGAAAAGAATGGAAAAATATGAGCAGGGCCTCATGTAATTGAGTGACAATATGAAGTGCATGAATATAGGTGTTACAGGTGTCCCAACAGGATAAGAGAGAGGAAAAGAGGTATAAAGAATAATGGAAGAAAGAATCACTGAATATTTCCCAACTTTTAATAAAGACATAAAATTACAGATGCAAGAGGTTCCACATACCCCAAACAGAATAGATCTGAATAGACCTACTCCAAGACACTTACTAATCAAGTTGTCAAATCTCAAAGACAAAGAGAATTCTGAAAACAGCAAGAGAAAAGTAATCCATTACATACAAGGAAGGCTTGATAAAACTATGTACAGATTTCTCAACAGAAAACATAGAGGCAAGAAGGCAGTGGTGTGATATATTTAAGATAGTGAAAGAAAAAAACTGCAAACCAAGAATTCTATATCTGGCAAAGCTTTCCCTCAAAAATGAGGGAGAATTCTAAGTATTTTCAGACAAACAGACACTGAGAGAGTATGTGAACAAGAAACCTGCTCTACAAGAAATATTAAATGCAGTGCTGCTGGCAGATAGGAAAAGAAAGAGAGAGAAGTTTGGAGAATAGTGTAGACATGAAGATTGTCAGTAAGTGCTAAAAGAGAGAAAAAAATAAGATATAACATATAAAATCCAAAATGGTAGAAGAAAGTACTGCTTTTACAGTAATAAAATTAAATGTTAATGGATTAAACTCCCCAGTCAAAACACAGAGACTGGAAGAATGGACTGAAAAACAGGACCCATCTATATACAGTCTACAAGAGATTCACTTTAGATCCTGTTTACAAGAGACAAATGACACCATGTTTTAATAAAAGAAAAATAAATCAAGAAGACATAACAATCATAAATATTTATGCACCATGCTAGAGTGCCCAAAAATGCGTGAGGCAAACACTGATATGGAAGGGAGAAGTAGACACTTCTACAATAATATTTGGAGATTTCAATACACCACTCTCATCAAAGGATAGAACATCTAGACAGAGGATCGATAAGGAAACAGAGACTTTGAATAGTATTAATAAACTAGACTTAATAGACATTACAGAACATGGCACCCCACAACAGCAGGATACATATGTTTCTCAAGTGCTCGTGGATTATTCTTCAAGATAGACCACATGTTGTGACACAAGGTAAGTCTCAATAAATTTAAAAAATTGAAATTATAGAAAATACTTTCTCAGATCATAATGGAATGAAATTGTAAATCAATAATAATCATAATGCTGGAAAATTCACAAATTATGGACGCTAAACAGCACACTGTTAAACAACAAATGAGTCAAGGTGATAATTACAAGATAAATCAGTAAATATATCAAGGAAAATGAAAATGAGAACAGAAGACATCAAAATCCATGGGATGCAGCAAAAGCAGTACTGAGAGGGAAATTTACTGCCCTAAACACCTATATTAATAAAGAAGAAAGAAAAAACATCAATGAATTAACAGCTGACCTGGAGAAACTACAGAAAGACAGCAAACTAACCTCAAAGCCAAGAGAATGAAAGGAATAACAAAGGTAAGAACAAAAATAAATGAAATTTAGAACAAGAAAACAATAAAGGGAATCAACAAAACCAGAATTTGGTTCTTTGAGAAAGTCAATAAAATCAATGGACCCTTAGATGGTCTGACAAAAAAAAAGAGATGATGCAAATAAATAAAATCAGAAATTGATAAGGGGGTCATAACTACTGAGCATGAAGAAATAAAAAAGATAATGAGAAGATACTATGAGCAAATATATGTGAACAAACTAGACAACTTAGACAAAATGAACAACTTTCTAGAAAAGTCATGAACAATGAGCATTGACATGAGAAGAAATAGATGAGCTCAGCAAACCAATCACAAGTAAAGAGATTGAATCAGTCATTAAAACTTCACAAAAAAGTAAAGTCCAGGACCAGATGGCTTCACATGTGAATTCTACCAAGCATTCAAGAAAGAATGAATACCAGTCCTGCTCTAAATCTTCAAAAAACATTGAAGAGGAAAGAAACCTACCTAATTCATTCTATGAAGCCATCATTACCCCAATACCAAAGCCAGACAAAGATACCATAAGAAAAGAAAATTGCAGACCAATCTCTCTAACAAATATAGATGAAAAAAACCTCAACAAAATAATTGCAAATAGAAGCCAACAGCATATTACAAGAATTAGATCCCATGACTAAGTGGTTTTTTAGTTCAGGTATGCAAGAGTTGTTCAACACAAGAAAATCAATTAATGTAATACCATCACTTCAACAAATCAAAAGGGAAAAACCACATGATTATCTCGACTGATGCAAAAAAGGAATTTGAAAAAATCCAACATCTTTTCTTGATAAAAACACTTTGAAAGGCAGGAATCAAATGAAACTTCCTCAAAATGATAAAAGGCATATGGGAAAAACCCACAGCTAATATAATACCCAATGGGAAAAGTCTGAAAGCTTTCATTCTAAGATCAGGAAGAATGCAAGGATGCACTTTGTCACCACTGCTATTCAACATTGTACTGGAAATTCTAGTTTGAGAAATTAGGTAAGAAACAAAATAAAAGACATCCAAATTAGTATGGAAGAAGTAAAGCTTTCACTGTTTGCAGACAACATGATTCTACATGTAGAAAATCACTAAAAATCTATAGCAAAGCTACTAGACCTAATAAATGTGTATAGCAAACTGGCAGGTTAGAAGATCTACATGCAAAAATCAGTAGTGTTGCTATACACTAGTAAGGAACAATCTGAGGGGAAAATCAAGAAAAAATTCCATTTAAAATAGCAACTAAGAATCAAATATTTACAAACAAATTTAACCAAGGATACAAAAGACCTGTACACAGAAAACTACAAAAAATCAGTAAAAGAAATCAAGGAAGATGTAAATAAATCTATGGACATACTGTGTTCATGGATTTGAAGACTAAATATAGTTATGATGTCAATTCTACCCACATTGATTTATATATTCAATGCAATACCAATTAAAATCCCAACAACTTACTCTGCAGAAATAGAAAAATCGATAATCAAATTTATTTGGAAGGGCAGGTGCCCTGAATAGCTAAAAATATCTTGGGGGGGTGCATGGGTGGTTCAGTGGTAGAATGCTTGCCTTTCATGTGAGAGACCCGGGTTTGAATCCCGGACCATCCCCCCCCAAAAAAGTATCTTGAGAAAGAAAAAGAAGTGGGAGGTCTCCCACTACCTGACTTTAAAGCATATTACAAAGCTACAGTCATCAAAAGAGCATGGTACTGGCAGAAAGACAGGTATGCTGACCAATGCATTTGAATTGAGTTTTCAAAATAGACCCTCTCATCTACAGACAATTGCTCTTTGATAAGGTGGGCAAGTTGACTCAACTGGGACAGAGCAGCCTCTTCAACAAATGGCCCTTGGAGAACTGGATAACCATATCCAGAAGAATGAAAGAGGACCCCATCCTCAGTCCTTATTAAAAAGTTAACATGATCAAAGACATGAACCACTAGACAGAGGAGTAACAGGAAAATAGAAAACTTAAACAATATAATAAATTAATTATACCTAACAGACATATATAGCTTGTTACATCACAAAACACCAGGATATACATTCTTCTCCAGTGCTCATGGAACATTCTTCAGGATAGATCATACCCTGGGGCACAAAACAGATCTTTATATGTTTAAAAACATTGAAATTATTCAAAGCACTTTCTCTGATCACACTGGAGTGAAGATGGAAGTCAATAACCACCAAAGAACAAGAACTTTCATAAATACATGGAGATTCAATAACACACTCTTAGCCATGAGTGGGTCAAAGAAGAAATTGCTAGAGAAATCAGTAGCTATCTGGAGCTGAATGAAAATGAAAATACAACAGAACAGAACTTATGGGATGTGGCAAAGGCTGTGCTGAGAGGGAAATTTATTGCCCTAAATGCATATATTATACAAGAAGCAGCAAAAATTGAGGACTTAACTGCTCACCTGGAGGAAATTGAGAAAGAACAGCAAACTCACCCCAAAGCAAATAGAAAAAGAGAAATAACAAAGATTAAAGCAGAGTTAAAGAGTGGGAGACCAAAAGAACAATAGAAAGAATCAATAAAACAAAAAATTAGTTCTTTGAGAAAATCAAGGGGCTGTCAGCAAGGCTGACAAAGAAAAAAAGAAAAGAGAGAGGATGCAAATAAATAAAATCAGAAATGAGAGGGGGGTCGTTACCACAGACCCTGAATAAATAAAAAAAAACATAAGAGGGTACGACAATATGCTAACAAACTAGACAACTTAGATGAAATCAACAAATTCCTGGAAATGCATGAAAAAGCTATACTGATTCAAGAAGAAATAGATCTCAATAAATCAATCGCAAATAAAGATATTTAAACAATGAACAAAAATCTTCCTACAAAGAAAAATCCAGGACCAGATGGCTTCACAGGGGAATTTTATCAAACATTCCAAAAAGAGCTAACACCAATCCTGCTCAAACTTTTCTAAAAATTTGAGGAAAAAAGAACACAACCTAACTCATTTTATGAAGCTACCATCATTTTAATACCAAAACTGGGTAAAGATGTTAAAAGAAAGGAAAACTACAGGCCAATCTCCCTAATGAACATATATGCAAAATTTCTCAACAAAACATTAGCAAACTGAATCCAACATCACATTGAAAGAATTATACACCACGACCAGATGGAGTTTTATACCAGGAATGCAAAGATGGTTCAACACAAGAATATCAGTTAATGTAATACAGCACATTACCAAAAGGGAAAAATCGTATGATCATCTCAATTGATAATGAAAAAGCATTCAACAAAATTCAATATCATTTGTGATAAAAACATTTTATAAGGTAGGAATCAAAGATAACTTTCTCAACATGATAAAAGGCATATATGAAAAAACCATACCTAGCATAATACTTAATGGTGAGAGACTGAAAGCTTTTCTAAGATTGGGAATGAGACAAGGATGCCCTCTGTCACCACCACTATTCAACATTGTACTAGAAGTTCTAGTGAGAGCAGTCGTGCAGGAAAAAGAAATAAAAGGCATCCACATTGAAAAGGAAGAATTAAAACTTTTATTAATTGCAGGTAACATGTTACTATATGTACTGGTTTGAAGCTATTATGTACCCTAGAAAAGCCATGTTTTAATTGTGATCCATCTTGTGGAGGCAGCCATTTCTTTTAATCCCTAATCAGTACTGTTGGAAACTTGATTAGATTATCTCCACAGAGATGGGGCACACTCGTTTGTGGGTATTAAACTTTGAGTAGAGGGAAATGTGGCTGCACCTATTCCAGGTGAGTCTTGATTAATTTACTGAAGCCCTTTAAAATAAGAAACATTTTGGAAAGAGCCACAAAAACCACAAGAGCCCATGCAGCCATTTGGAGATGAAGAAGGAAAATGCCCCTAGGGGAGCTTCATGAAACAAAAAGCCTGAGAGAAAGCAGATGCCACCATGTTTGCCATATGTCTTTCCAGCTTGGAGAGAAACCCTGAACATCATCAGCCTTCTTGAACCAAGGTATCTATCCCTAGATGCCTTAGATTGGACATTTCTATAGCCTTGATTTAATTTGGCTTTAGAACTGTAAAATTGCAGATTAATAAATTCCCCTTTTTAAAAGCCATTCTGTTCCTAATACATCACATTCTGACAGCTAGTAAACTAGAACACTATACTTGGAAAATCCCGAGAAATCTACAACAATGTTAGTTGAGCTAATAAACAAGTTCAGAAAGGTGGCACATTATAAAATTAATGTGCAAAAATCAGTAATGTTTCTATACACAAGCAATGACCTAACTGAGGAGTCAATTAAGGAAAAAATTCCATTCAAAATAGCAACTAAAAGAATCAGGTATCTAGGAATGAACTTAACTAGGGATGTAAAGGACTTGTATACAGAGCACTACATAACAATGTTAAAAGAAATCAAAGAAGATCTAAATAGGTGGAAAGACCTCCACGCTCATGGATAGGAAGATTAAATGTAGTTAAGATGTCAATTCTACCCAAATTTATCTACAGATTCAACACAGTACCAATAAAAGTTCCAACAAGCTACTTTGAAGATTTGGAAAAGCTACTTACCAAATTCATCTGGAAGGGAAAGAGACCCCAAATAGCTAAAAGTATCCTATAAAAGAAGAATGAAGTAGGAGGAATAACGCTCCCTGATTTTAAAACTTATTATAAAGCCACGGTGGTCAAAACAGCATGGTACTGGCACAAAGATAGAAGTATTGACCAGTGTAATCAAATGAAGAACACAGAAATAGACCACCAAATATCTGGTAAACTGATCTTTGATAAGGCTCCCAAATCCACCAAACTGAGTCAAAATAATCTTTTCAATAAATGGGCATGGGAGAACTGGATATCAATAGCCAGAACAATGAAAGAGGACCCTTATTTTACACTCTATAAAAATTAACTCAAAGTGGATCAAACACCTACATATAAGAACTAGTACCATAAAGCTTCTAGAAGAAAGTATAGGGAAACCTCTTCAAAATCTAATAAGAGGAGGTAGTTTCCTAGAAGAAAGTGTAGGGAAACCTCTTCAAGATCTAGTAAGAGGAGATAGTTTCCTAAACTTTACCCCCAAAGCACAAGCAACAAAAGAAAAAAATAGATGAATGGAAACTCCTCAAAATCAAGTGCTTTTTGTCTGAAAAGACTTTCTCAAAAAGGTGAAGAGACAGCCAACTGAATGGGAGAAAATATTGGAAATCACATACAGACAAAGGTTTGATTTCCTGTATACATAAAGAAATCATACAACCTAAAACAAAAGAACAAAAACAACCCAATTATAAAATGGGCTAAAGATATGAATAAGCATTTTTTCTGAAGAGCAAATATAGATGGCTGAAAAGCACATGGAGAGATGCTCATTCTCATTAGCTATAAGGGAAATACAGATCAAGACCACAATGAGATACCACCCCACACCCATAAGAATGGTTGCTATTAAACAAGCAGGAAACTATAAATGTTTGGGAGGATGTGGAGAAACTGGGACACTTATGCATTGCTAGTGGGACTGTATAGTGGTGCAGCCACTATGGAAAACAGTTTGGTGATTCCTTAGGAAACTAAATATTGAGTTGGATTTTCTATTTGGTGAGTGTGTGTTTATTGACTATCTTTCACATGGGAACAATGAAATTATCTTAAATTAAAAGTGCTGATGGGCTGTTGAATTTGGACATTATACATGAGTCCCAGTAGATAGAAGTGGCTGAAAGATGCACTGGCTGAGAAGTAGATTGGTGAATGGTGGTGTAAAGATATGATTGAACATAGTGCTGATGCAAAAATAATGAAGTTTTGAGGCATATAACAATATGAATGAATCTGTGGGACATTTGGTGAGTCAAAATAAGCCAGAAACAAGAGAAAATATTGTATGATCTCATTTAGAAAATGTTTATAAGAAAACTGTAGCCTACATTGGAAGCTATTATAGCAGTCACATTTAGTTTAGAGTGGTTTTTTATTTCTGGATTTTGAGGGGCTGTTTTATATATGTATAACCTAGTATTTAAAAATAAAAATGAAGCCAATCAGGTTGGGATTAAGGTAATTCAGAATACAGTGGTAAGGAAGACATTGCCTGTATTTTAGAACTTCACCTACTCTTTGAGACCAAAGGAAGAAAGTTTTATTATTTCCAGAACCTAAATTTTCTGTAGCACATAATCTAACTCAAATTGTCTGGATAGATCACTTAAGCAATCCAAACATAGGGAGCCCAGAATAAGAATGGAGCCTTTAATCCTGTATAGCTTTATGTAATGCCTGGTTACATCCCAGAGTATATTAAGCAGATAAAAATTATTGACAGGAAGCTCAATAATGGCTCGGTGGCAGAATTATCACCTGCCATGCCAAAGACCAAGGTTCGATTCCTGGAGCCTGCTTATGCAAAAAAAAAAAAAAAGTATTGGCAAAATCCCTTGAGGGATGGGAGAAAATTTGCAGAACTATTAAACTTTACCACCAGAGAAACCCCAGGTACTGTGCCAGACATTAGGGAGACCCAAATCAATAGGCCAAGCCCTTGATATTGAAGCTTGCTCTTGTAAAGCTTATGTATGTAGCAGAGAAGCTTAGCCTACCTATAGATATGCCTAAGAGTCACTTCTGGAGAACGTCTTTTGTTGCTCAATTGTGGTCTTTCTTGCTCTAAGCTCAACTCTGCAAGTGAAACCATTGCCCTCCCCACTACATGGGACGTGACATCCAGGGATGAGAGTCTCCCTGCTGGCATTGGAGATGACCCTCAGAGATGAGCCTGGCCCTGATACTATGGGATAAACAATGCCATCCTGACAAAAAGGGGGAAAAGAAATTTAATCAATCAGGTATCAGTGGCTGAGAGAGTTCAAATAGAGTCAAGAGACTACACTGGAGTTCGCTCTTACACATGCTTCAGTTAGACATTGCTACCTATCATAACTTGCCAAACCTCAACCAAAACTATTCCTGCCAATCCTAAAGAATACCTAGGGCATTGTATAAGATTCTACAAAGGTTCCATGCACTATGGTACCTTTCCAAAACCTATAACCTTCAGATAGGTACCTGGAACAGATAAATCCTGAAATTCAGAGGGCAGCCTTTCCAGAACATCAACGAGTTCCATCCCCCATAGCCTCTATTATCAACATCCCCTTCCAATGTGAAAATGTTAGGATGGGCATAGCCCAAATACCTCTAAAGAGTGGGGAAAAGATCAAAGCTGATGGTGGAGTTATACAGAGACGTTCAGTTTTAACAAATGAGTATGAGTCCTGAATCATTATACTGATATTTCTTTTAGCCTCCAGTACCTTACAGCAGCCAGAAATAAAACTCTAACATCATGAAATTGTAACCCATACCAAACTCTGAAATCTGTTCTTCAACTAATTGTTGTGATGTACTTTGAAACGTATTGCTTTTATGTATATATTTTTTAAAGGGAAGGGGGAGTATAACAGAGAAGATAGGATTTAACAAATGAGTATGACTGCTGAATCATTATACTGATATTTCTGTTGGTCTCCAGTATCTTGGAGCAGCCAGATACTGGCTTGGAAAAATGAAAAATCTTAGAATTTTAACCCATACCAAACTTTAAAATCTGTCCTATAGCTACTTGTTAAAATGTATTTGGAAATTTATCGCTTTTTTGCATATGTTATATTTCACACACAAAAAAAATGTTAAAATTATGGTCCCTGATAAACCAATAAGTTTAGTAAAAGTTGATTGCAACTCAATTTAAATTTACCAGGGAATCATCATGATCTGCAAAAACCACTCTCATAAACAGAATGCCCACATATCTATGTTTCAGCCCTCCTAATTGTAAAAGTGAAATGCACTGTTGAATATTTATTCATGTCTCTTAGGTGTCACTACCTTTGTCCCATTCTCAATAGAAAATATCTACATCTAACTTTTGATTTATTTAATGTATTTTCTGTTTGTTTCAGATTGGCTGTATTAAAAATGACAAATATAAAACTTGTGAATTCAAAATGATTCCTAAGATATTTAAAATAAACTTGCATGTTTGATAAGCTATAAAAGATGGATCAAAGGCCTAAACATTATAGCTAAGACTATAAAACTTTTAGAAGAAATTTTAGGTAAATATCTTAAAGATCTTCTGATAGGAATTGGTATCCTAGAACTTACAACCAAAGCATGAGCAATGAAAGAAGAAATAGAGACATGAGATTGCCTCAAAATTTAATACTTCTTTGCATCAAAGGATGGCCAGGAAAGAAAAAGGTAGCCTGTGCAATTGGAGATAATATTTGGAAATTACATACAGATAAGAGTTTAAAATCTAGAATATATAAAGGGATCCCACAACTGAACAACAACATTAAACACAACCCAATAAAAAATTGGCAAAAGAAATAGACACTTTTCAAAAGAAGAAAGGCAAATAATACAAATGGCTAAAAATATATCAAAAGATAACCAACCTCACTGGCTATTAGCGAAATGCAATTCAAAACTACAATGATGTATCATCTCACACCTACTAGAATGGCCATTATAAAAAATATATATAAGTGATAGAGAGGATGTGGAGAATGTCAATAAGAAGGGGATATAGGGGAGGGGTATGGGATTCATGATGCTTTTGTTGTTGTTTATCTTTTTTATTTTTTATTCTCTATCCTTTTTCCTCCTCTATCTTTGCAGAAGAAATGGAAATGTTCTCATATAGATTGTGGTGGTGAATGCATAACTGTATTCTTATACCAGGAGCCACTGATTGCTCACTTAGCATGGCTTGTATTGCATGTGAATAAAATGGTTTAAAAAAATAAACAGAAAGATGTACATGCTGGAGAACATGTGGAGAAAGAGAGATACCTATTCACTGTTGGTAGCTGTTCTAGTCTGGAAGCCAACAGAATACAATATACCAGAAATGGAACTTCTTTTAAAAAGGGGGAATTTATTAAGTTGCAAGTTTACAGTTCTAAGACCATGTGAATGTCCAAATTAAGGCTCCAACAAGTTACCTTCACTCAAGAAAGGCCAATGAAGTTTGGGGTTTCTCTCTCTCTTAGAAGGGCACAGGGTGACAGCTGCTAGCTTTATCTCCCAGCTTCTTGTTTCATGAACCTCATTCGGGGGTATTTTCCTTTATCTCCAAAGGTCTCTGGCTGTGTTGACTCTGTTGTTTCTGGTTGCTCTGTTGTTTCTGGTGGCCCTAATGATTTTTCCAAAATGGTTCCCTCTTAAAAGGACTCCAGTAAAGAACCCCACCTTGAATGGTGGAGACACATCTCCATGGAAACTATCTAATTAAAAGTTACCACCCAGAGTGCACAGGTAGTTCAGTGGTTAGAATGCCTGACTTCCATGTGGGAGACCTGGGTTCGATTCCTGGACCATGCACGCCCCCCAAAAAATAGTTACCACCCACAACTGGATGGGTCATATCTCCATGGAAACAATAAAAAACATACCACTCAGCAATATTGAATGAAGATTGAAGGACATGACTTTTCTGGGGTTACACAACAGATTCAAACCAGCACATTGGGGAAGTAAAATAGTGCCACCTTTCTGGAAGGCCATGTGGTGGTTCCACCGGAGGCTGCCATTTGATCTTGCAA
Organism: Myrmecophaga tridactyla; assembly: GCA_004026745.1. Classification (NCBI taxonomy): domain Eukaryota; kingdom Metazoa; phylum Chordata; class Mammalia; order Pilosa; family Myrmecophagidae; genus Myrmecophaga; species Myrmecophaga tridactyla. Next base: position 41,031 of record PVIY010004510.1, read on the forward strand.
CCCTGTTATTATGTATATACTTGGAAGAACTGAAAAGCAGGGATACGAATCATGAATAAACATTTGCACATTGGTGTTTATGGTGGCATTATTCATGATTTGCAATGGAAGAAGCTGTCCTAAATTTAATCTGATAGATGAATGGAAGGGCGAACTCAATACAAAGGGATATTGAGCAGCTGTAAGAAGGAATGAACTAACTCGAGTGCACAGGTGCCTGGCAGTTATAGGTCTCGCACTGGAGTGTATGGTGCTTGTGGTGCAGGACCAAAAGAAAAAGGACCAAGATCAAGAAAGAGAAATCCCAAAGGAAGTCTGAAACTCAGCATTGAGTCTCTGCTCTCAACTCTGAGAGTGACCTACCAGCACAGGAGGAGGAGATCCTGGTATCTGATGATGATGAGCAGGAGACTCCCAATGATTATTGTAAAGGAGGTTATCATCTTGTGAATATCGGAGACCTGTTCAATGGGAAATACCATGTGATTCAAAAGCTGAGCTGGAGGCACTTCTCATCAGAGTGGATCTACAGTCAGTACTGTAACTGAGAAATTAGATTTAAGGGATGCTTTCAATTACTGAATCATTATATAGCTATTCCTTTTTGCTTTCTGGTATACTGGAGTAGACAGAGGGAAACACTTGAAATCTCTAAATTGTAATCCAGCTGCCTTGATCTCTGATAATGATAGTATAGCCTTTATCTTCTATCCCTGTGATTATAAAAACCTTGTAACTAATCTTCATTTGTACCCAGTTATCCAGTTTTTCAACTTTAGAATCTTGTAATCATTAAAGACAACCCCTAATGTTTATTAATTAAGGGTCTTGGGTAAGTCCAGAACTAACCCACCTCAAGTCCAAAGTTATGTTGATAACCGAGACTAGATCTAATAAAAGTGGGTCTGCCTGGCATACACAGTAGCTTAGACTTTAACCTAGAAGTCACCTATACCTTATTCTGCCATTTTCTTATACATCTTCTGTGACTAAGCATGCTATCAATCTGCGCATGCTCATAATCAGATCACCTCTAATTACATCATCTGGGGCCACTGTGCACATATCCCTTTTCTCTAATAAGAAGATGTGCCCATATTTTTCTCTAGTAAAACTACACTTCTGGGAGACAAATTTTGGGCTGAAAGGCTATCTGCTCTCCTGCCATGTGCTTGGTAATAAATTTTTTCTCTCTTTGAAACAATGATACCTCAGAAATTGGTAATTTGAACACATTGTGAAAAATAATCCACCACCTCTGCCCAGTAACAGTACTGCCCACCAGCCTAAACTAGCGTAACAGTACTGCCCACCAGCCTAAACTAGCTGGAAAAAATGTCAAGGAATAAGAAGAAATTGAAGAACAAGCAGAAGTATCAGAAAGAATTACTAGAGAAGCAAATGCAGGAAATTGAGAAAATGGAGAAAGAGTCAGGCCCTGGGCACAAAAGACCATACAAGGAAGAATAATTAGAGAATCCTGTTGAAAGATCCTTGAAAGAGAACCCAATTGTTTTAGCTTGTAAAGCTGCTGGAATGCAATATACCAGAAATGGAACCGCTTTTAAAAAGGAGAATTTATTATGTTGCAAGTTTACAGTTCTAAAGCTGTGAAAATGTCCAAACTAAACCAAGATATTGATCCATGGAAAGATACCTTGATTCAAGAAAGGGGTACATAATAGCTTCAAAGAGGCACACCACCTAATAAAATGACCCAAGAAAAACTTGAAGAGAGAAGTACCATTGTCCAGAATCAAGTGCTTATGGAACATGGTGCAGAGGGTGGTGCAGCAGAAATTAATTGCAAAGGAGTAACTGAAATTGTTAATTATACTCAGAACAGCAATAAAGAGACATTGAGGCTTAAATATGATCTATATAATGCTAATAACTGTGGCATCCAAAATTTGAAACAGGAACCTAATTTTCTAAGCTCACAAAATGGAGACAGCAGCACATCTCAGGAAACAGACTCTTATACACCTATAACCTCTGAGGCATCAGATACCATGGTGTGCCAGTCTTCAAATATAGACCATTCAGTGAACAGGATATCTGCCAACATTAAGAAAGCATTTGTGCAGATACCTTGTGTATTAGTTAGGGTTCTCTAGAGAAACTGAATCAACAGGAAACACTCACAAATATAAAATTTATAAAAGTGTCTCACGTAACCATGGGAATGCAGAGTCCAAAATCCGCAGGGCAGGCTGTGAAGCTGACGATTCCGATGGAGGGTCTGGATGAACTCTACAGGAGAGGCTCACTGGGTGAAGCATGAAAGAGAGCCTGTCTCTTCTAAATCCCCCTTAAAAGGCTTCCAGTGATTATATTAAGCATCATTCATTGCAAAAGACATTCCCCTTCGCTTATTACAAATGGAATCAGCTGTGGAGGCAGCTGATGTGATCATGATTTAATTCTATGAAATGTCCTCATTGCAACAGACAGGCTAGTCTTGCCCAACCAGATAAACAGACACCACCACTTGGTCAAGTTGACACATGAACCTGACCATGACACCTTGTGAGGATGAAAAGAGCAGTAACACAATAGATCATTGGAACACATGAAGGAAAATCTACTGCTGGAAATTTACTTGTTAATTCCCTCAAGCCAAAAAATGTAGAAAAGCTCAAAGCAAAGATTGTTGATCTTGGAAATGCCTGTTGAGTGCACAAACATTTCACTTAAGATATTCAGACAAGAAAATATCACTACCTGGAAGATCTGACAGGATCTGGCTATAATACCCTTGTTGACATTTGGAGCACAGCATGTATGGCCTTTGAACTGGCCACAGGTGACTATTTGTATGAGCTTCTTTTGGAGGAAGAGTACACTCGAGATGAAGATCACATTGCATTGACTATAGAATTTATGAGGAAGGTGCCTTGCAAACTCATTGTGGCAGGAAAATATTTCAAGACATTTTTACTTGAAACATAAAATTTTGGGGCTTTTTTGAAGTTCTAGTGGAGAAATATGAGTGGTCTCAGGAAAAGGCAGCTGGCTTCACAGATTTTTTACTGCTCTTGTTGGAGCTGATCCCTGAGAAGAGAGCCACTGCTGCCAAGTTTTTCCAGCATCCCTAGCTCAACTCTTAAGACCTTGTCCAACACTACAGCAGAGATAACACATTGACCCTTCCCCTTCCCCAGCATTTCCCTCTTCCTTTTACAGGATGAAGCTCTTTATTCAAGAATTTCTAGATTTTTTTAATCCAACATGTTCATTTGGGTTTGCTTACATGACCCTGTGAAGATCCCCACAGCCATTGGGCATCCTAGATGAATTTGGTCTTGGTCGGGCTCTGCCAAAGATGAACTGAAATGTGAAACAGCTCACCACCCTATATCCTTGCCTTTACATTAGGATATCCATTTAAATTGTAAACATCCTTTATAAAAAGAGCTCTAAAGATGTATGAGCCCATCCTTTTATTCACAGACTCTAAGAATCAACTTTTCTAGTGCATATCCCATTGATAGCCTGAGGATGAGGAGGGGGGAGGAATGTTAATTCTGTGTGCAGCAGAGACATGAAACTTGCTGTAACCAGCTGCATCATCTTCCTGGATTGTTTCTTTGTTCTCTATGTTCACATTTTTCCCTGCAACTTTTAAGCTACTATCTTTTTCCATAGGCTGTATAAACACCAAGTATGGGTACCATTTTATCACTGCTCAAAGCATCATCAAATTACTTTCATCCTTTAATAACTCTTGACACCTCTCTGATTATTAATGGAAGCAAAACTGGAACCATTGAAAAAGGATTTCTTCAGAACCACAGATGTTTGGCAAGCAGTGCTTTCATACAGGTCTTTTGTCACCCCAGGATCACAGTTATGTTATCAATTTTTGTTTTGTTTTTTAATCCCTGGATGTCACTTTATTCATTGCATTTAAATTTGTCACCCAATAACTAAATAATTCAGGATACATAGAAAGTAGATCTGGGTTTTGTAGCTTTCCCATTTAAGAAGCAATGTCCCAGAGCTTGAATCTTTTCCAAACAGCCCCTAACTATATTTATGGCTTTTTCTTTGCCTAAGATTTTGACTTTGAAGTAGTTTCCCTTTGTTGCTTTATCTTTTCCTCATTCTCTTAGAGGCTTAGAGTCTTACATGGAACCCCAAGGTAAAATAATAACCAAGGAGGGGAATGGGGTGGCACTAGGTTTTTTTGGTTGGTTTTTAAGATTAGCCATTATCTACAGCTAGCAGCTATTTCCTTTATAATGAAAGCTTTTTACCTCAATTTTGAGATGATTGAGATGTACTTGAAACTATTTTTTAATGAGAAAAAGCTTTGTGACTCTTATTTTAGGGATGGGTCTCTTCTAGACTTGCTCTAGATGTTTACCTATTCCTCTTCCTTTGGTCATAGTGGAAAGTAAAAGTTGGGCAGGATTGGAGTCACAGTTGCTTGGTCAGCATAGACTAACTAGGCTTTGGGGATTACAGCATTCTCCACAAGTGGCTGCAGGACTCTTAATTTAAAGGAGATGCAACTTGAGGCCCTATAGCAAAACTCCTAATGAGACTGTTGGAAGGCAAATTTTCTACATTGGAGATTGGCATCTAATTTCCCCTATTTTTTCACCAACCATGGCAAAAGAAAAAATGGTACCTTTATGCAATTGATTTAAGTCATAAACTCATTACCAGAGTAACTATGGCCAGCCAATCATCGGATCCTTAATTGAATACTCCTGAAATCAGACATGTTCTTTTAGAAAGCATTTTAAGACAGGCTGTCTACACACCTATCAATAATAAAGAGAATAGATTGTGCAACAGTGGCAGGAAAATCTTTGAACAATTCATATCCACCTTGGGTGGTTTTTTTTTGTTTTTTTTTTTTTTGAGATGCATGGACTGAGAATTGAACCTGGGTCTCCTGCATGGCTGGTGAGAATTCTACCACTGAACTACCCTTGCAACACCTCCATCTTGGGTTTTGAGCTGGTATATACAGGTAAAGCAGTAAAAGAATAGAACTGAACTATTTTCTACACTGTAAAATCGCAATTGTGGAATTATTGGAAATCTTATTATTTTAGCAAACAATTGACATGAATGAAAGGAAATTTTCATGAAAGAGAGAACCTATAACTTCATTTCAGAAATATTTCCCCAGTATACTGGGCTTTGTCCTTATCATTTAAGGAGCCAGATGATGTGGAATATGTGGAAAGAGGTAACTGTAGAACTGTAGAACTTGATCTTCCATGTACCCCATGTGCCTTTATTGAGCTTAATCATAATACTATCAAATAGCCATGATCTCACTAAGGTTTTCTATTTGCTGTCAGTTAAAAATAAAACTCTGAATACATTTTTATTCTTTCTACTTGGTGAGTTGTCTGTTTTCTTTGTAAATGCAGTAAAATAAAAAATTATTTTATACCCTAAAAAAGAAAGAATGAAGTTATGAGGCATGCAACTAAGTGAATGTAGCTTGAGGACATTATGTTGAGTGAAACAAGCCAGAAATGAAGAGACAAATATTATAAGTCCTCACCAATATAAACTAACTATAATGAGCAAATGCTGAGAATTGAATTAAAGTTATCAGGGGTAGAAAATGGGCAGAGATTGGACAATCAATGATGACGGACTACAGAATGTTAAATAAGGCTTATTACAAAGGTTTCTAGATTAATGCTTACAGCAGTCACATCTATTCCTGAGTTTTAACTGTTATTTCAAAATTCTGAGATGTTGAACTCTGTGTGTAACATGGAAGCTCCCTGGAACTTTAGGTATCTGACACCTGAGACTCAGAGTTAGAGTTCTGCAGCTCTGAAAGTCAACATTATTCCATACAACAACTGTTGAAGAAGGTGAAAATGAGATCAGACTTCAATTAGAGATATGAATGAAATGGATTTGGTTAGGACTAAGGTAAATCAGAATGTATGTATGAAACCAAAAAGAAGAGATGTTTATTTGGTACAAAATTTAAATTTTCTGTAGCACACTATATAATTTAATCTGTATGGTCAGTTTATTCAAAAAACATAATTGCATGGAACCTTGAATAAGGAATGATATCTTGTTATTCTGTACAGGTTAATATAATGCCCTGATATATCCCAGAGTATTTTGAGCAGAAAATAAAAATGCATTTTCAAAGTCCCCTTGAGGGATTGGTGATAAATGTGGAAATATAAAACTTCCCCACCTCAGAAATTCCTGATATTCTCACAAGCATTAAGGACTCCCAAGATCCCTTGATCTTGGGGCTTGACCTTATGAAATTTATTTCTGCAAAGGATAAGCTAAGCCTACTTGTAATTATGCCTAACAGTCACCCTCAGAGAACCTCTTTTGTTGCTGAGATGTGGTCTCTCTCTCTTAGTCAACCTCGCAAATAAACTCACTGCTCTCCCCTCTACATGGGACATGACTCACAGGGGTGTAAGACTCCCTGGCAACGTGGGAAATGACTCAGAGGAATGGCATTGAGGGATTCAGAATGCCTTCTTGGGCAACAGGAGAAAAAGATATTAAACAAATAAAGTTTCAGTGGCTAAGAAATTTCAAATAGAGTCAAGAGGTCATTCTGGAGGTTATTCTTATTAATTATATAGATATTCCTTTTTAGTATCTTGTGTATTAGAATAGCTAGAAGGAACTACCTGAAGCTTTTAAACTGCAATCCAGTAGACTTGATTCTTGAAAATGATTGTATAATTATTTAGCTTTTATTGTGTGACCATGTGTGTTAGTTTGCAAGCTGCCAAAATGTGATATACCAGAGCTAGAATGGCTTTTAAAAAGGGGAATTTAATAAGTACAAGTTTACAATTCTATGGAAGTGAAAGTGTCCAAATTAAGGCACAAACAAGAGGTTACCTTCACTCAAGAAAGGTCTAAAGGTCAAGAACATCTCAGTCAGCTGGGCTGTCATGTGGCTGCATGTTCTGGCCCCTTGCTCCTGGACTCCATTGCTTTCAGTCTCTGTTCTTGTAGTGGTTCCTCACTTTGCTTCTCTGGGGCTGGCTTTCATCTCTTGGCTTCCCTTGGCTCTCTCCAGGTTCTGGCTTGTTTAACATCTCATGGCAATGTCTGCTGGGCTCCAAATATCTCCAAACATCTATGTCTCTGTTCTCCATATGTCCACTTCTGTGTCAACTATGCTGTGAGGTGTCTGTCAGCTCTGACTTCTGTCATTTCCCTAGGCTCCATCATTTCTGTATCTCCAAAATGCTTCCTCTTTTAAAGGACTCCAGTAAACTAATCAAGATCCACCTGGATTGGGTAGAGTCACAGTTCCCTTTAATCAAAATTTAGTATCCACAATTGGGTGTTTCACATCTCCATGGAGATAATCTAATCAAAAGATTCCAGCCTACATTATTGAATCAGGATTAAAAGAAATGGCTGCTCCCACAAGATTGGATCAAGATTAAAACATGGCTTTTCTAAGGTACATACTTTCAAACTGGCACACCATGTGATTGTGAATACCTTGTAACACTCCCTTTATCCAATGTATTGGCAGATGAAACAAAAAATAAATAATGGGGTTAAGTGGTGTGGGATTTTGGAGTGTTCTTTTATAATTTAGATTTTTTTTGGAGTAATGAAAATGTTCTAAAATTGATTGTGTGATGAATGCACAACTATATGATGATATTGTGAGCCACTGATTGTATACTTTGGATGGATTATATGGCGTGTGAATATATGTCAATAAAATTGCATTAAAATGACTCAACATGAGGCTAAACTAATTAAGACAGGGTATTTTAGACATATAATCGATGCTACAAGTACAGAAACAGATATATACACTACAAACACAAATATTGCCTATTGAGTTTTTAACAGCATTATTGAGATAAAATTCACATACTATACAATTCACCCAGTTAAATTGTACAATTCAATGTTTTTAGTACATTCACAGATACATGGAACCATCATCACTGATAATTTTAAACCATTTTCATCAACTCACAAAGAAACACCTATCCCTTAGCTATCAACCCCTCTGGCCCCATAGGCCTAAGCAATATCTAAAATATTTTTGTCTTTATAGATTTTTTTATTCTGAGTATTTAATATGAATGGAGTCATAAACATGGCCTCTTTCACCATGTATCATTTCATTCCTTTTCATAGCTGAATGATATTACATTGCATGTATAAAACACATTTTATTTATCCATCAATTGGTGGATACATGAGTTGTTCAAGCCTTTTAGATGTTATAGATAATTCTTCTATAAAGGATTATACACCCGAGAAAAGCCATGTTTTAATCCTGATCCAATCTTGTGGAGGCAGTTTCTTTTGATCCCTATTCAGTACTGTAGGCTGGAAACTTGATTAGATTATTTCCACAGAGGTGTGACTCACCCAATTGTGGGTATTAACCTTGGACTAGAGGGAGATGTGACGCCACCCATTCCAGGTGGGTCATCATTAGTTTGCTGGATCCTTTAAAAGAAGAAGCATTTGGAGAAAGCTTCAGAATGACTAGAGGCCGAGCCCATGCAACCAGAGACCTTTGGAGAGGAAGATGGAATACACTCCTGGGAGAGCTTCATGAAACAAGAAGCCTGGAGAGAAAACTAGTAGACATTGCCATGTTTGCTATGTGCCTTTTCAGTTGAGAGAAACCCTGGACTTCATCGGCCAATCTTGAGTGAAGATAACCTCTTGTTGGTGCCTTAATTTGGATATTTTTATAGACTTGCTTTAATTGGGACATTCTCACATCCTCAGAACTGTAAACTAGCAAATTAATAAATTCCCCTTTTTAAAAGCCATTCCATTTCTAGTATATTGCATTCCGGCAGCTAGCAAATTAGAACACATACCATACACCTTATCCCTCCCCCTCATTGAACAATAGCATTTCTGTCTACCCAATTTATTTTATGATTTGTCCCTTCTTTTATTATTTATTTATTAATCCATATATTTTTTACTCATTTGTCCATACCCCAGATAAAAGGAGCATCAGAAACAAGGATTTCACAATCACAGTCTCATTGTAAAAACTGTAACTTTATACAATTTTCTTCAAGAATCAAGGTTACTGGGGCACAACACAGCAGTTTCAGGTACTTCTTCCATCCAGCCACTCCAATACATCATAAACCAAAAAGGGATAACTATATAATGCATAAGAATAACCTCCAGGATAACCTCTCAACAGTTTGAAATCTCTCAGCCACTGAAACTTTATTTTGATTCATTACTCTCTTTCCCATTTTGGTCAAGAAGACTTTCTCAAACACTTGATGCTGGGTCGTGGCTCATCCTGGGGTTCTGTCCCACATTACCGAGGAGATTTGCAACTCTGGGAATCATACTTCACATAGGAGAGAGGGCAGAGAGTTCACCTGCTGAGTTGGCTTAGAGAAAGAGGTCACATCTGAGCAACAAAAGAGGTTCTCTGGGGGTGACTCTTAGGACTAATTTTAAGTAGGTATAGGCTCTCCTTTGCAGTAATAAGTTTCATAGGGGTGAACCATAAGATCAAGGGCTTGACCAATTGATTTGTTTGCCCCCATTGCTTGTGAGAATATCTGAAATTCTCCAAATAGGGAAAATGAAGATTTCCTCCTTTCCCCTAGTCCCCAAAGGGGAATTTGCAAATACTTCTTTATTCACTGCCCAAATTACTCTGGTATATATCTGGGCATCACACTAACCTGGACAAACCAACAAAATCTCACACCCTATTCAAGATTCCATGTACTTACAGTGTTCAACTAAACTGACTACAGAAGTTAAATTAGGAGAAGCACTGCACAAAATATAAATATTGCAACAAATAAATGTCTCTCCATTTGGTCTCATACAGAAGTTGAAACTTTACAATATGGATGATATCATTCTTTATCCTGTATTTTGATATACCTTAATCCTATCCAGATCAGCTTCATTCATAGCTCTACTAGAAGTCTTATCACTTTTTCAACTTTTTAAACAGTTCCTGTATAAGATACTGCAGATTTTCATAGCTTCAGAGCTCTGACACTGAGTCTCAGGTGTCATATAAATATGCAAAGTTTCTGGGAATGACCAGGTTATATACAAACAGCTCATATCTCAAAATTTAGAATTAACAGGTACATCTGAACATATGTGACTGCTGTAAAAGCTTATAAACTAGGATCCCATACAATAGGCCCCAACCTGATAACCCATGTTCTTGACTTCAGTTCACTGAGCTTTTATATTATAGTTAGTCCATATGATTGAAGTGTGATAATGTTTGGTTTTTGTTCCTGACATTTCATTCAACATACAGTCCTTAAGGTTCATTCACCTAGTTGCATGCCTCACAACTTCATTCCTTCTTGTGGCCTCTCAGTAGTTCATTGTATATATACAACACAGTTCCCCATTCCATTCCTCAGTCATTGTACCCTTAGGCCACCTCCATTTATTGTAGATTGGGAACACTGCTGCCATAAACACCAGTGCACAAATGTCTATTCATGTCCCCACACTCAGTTCCTCCAGGTATATACTGAACAATGGGGCTTCAGGATCATATGGAACCCCACCCCTAGCCTCCTGTGGAACCACCACACTGACCTCCAAGGGGTTGCACCTCCTGGTTTCCCTACCAACAGTGAATAGATAAATAAATCTTTCCCCACATTTTCTCTAACACTTGTTACTCTCTGTTCATTTTTAAACAGTTTTATTGACATTTCATACAATCCAACCTAAAGTGTATAGACATGCCTTCACCACCTTAATCTATCTGAAAACATTTCCTTTTCTTCCACAAAGGATCCTTACCCCTTTCCCATGCCCCCCATCTGTTGACATTTAGTTTTGGCATAATGCCCTTGCTATATTCAGTGGAAGCATATTACATTGTGACTGTTGACTACAGACCCTAGCTTGCATTGATTGTACTTTCCCCCATATATCATCTATTTTCAACACCCTGCAGCATTGACATTCATTTGTTCTCCCTCATGCAAAAACATCTTTTTAATTGTACATTTAGTCACCATCATTGTCCACTCTAGGCATTACTAAATTATACCATCTCAGTCTTTATCCTCTATCTTCCCTTCTGGCTTTGTACATGACCACAGCCCTTTTCACTCTATCATACTCACATTTAGCTTCATTCAGCATACTTATATTATTGTGCTACAATGAGGTAGTACTGTGCAATCCATTTCTGAATTTTTACAATCAGTCCTGTTGCACAGTCTGTACTCCTTTAACACCAATTGCCAATCTCTAAACTATTTTTATCTCCTGATAACCTGTGTTCTTAACTTCAATTCTCCACATTCACTCATTAATGTTAGTATATATTAGTGAGACCATACAGTATTTGTCCTTTTGTTTCTGGCCAATTTCATTCAGCATAGTGACCCCAAGGTTCATCCACATTGTTAGATGCATCATGACTTTATTCTGTTTCACTGCTGTGTAATATTCCATTGTATGTTCATACCACATCTTGTTTAGCCACTCATCTGTTGATGGACATTTGGGCTCTTGGCAATCCTGAATAATGCTGCTATAAACATTGGCATACACAGTCCATTTGTGTCCTTGCCCTCAGATCCTCTGAGTGTGTACCTAGCAAAGGGATTGCTGGATCATATGGCAATTCTATACTTAGCTTCCTGAGGAACTGCTAAACTGTTTTCCAGAGTGGTTGTTCCATTTTACATTCCTACCAACAGTGGATAAGTGTGCCTCTTTCTCACTTCCTCTCCAGCACTTGTTGTTTCTGTTTTTTTGTGTGTGTGTATTTGTTTGTTTGTTTTTTGATAATGGCCATTCTAGTGGGTATCAGATGTGGTTTTGATTCGCATTTCCCTAGTAGCCAGTGAAGTTGAGCATCTTTTCATGTGCCTTTTAGCCATTTGTATTTCCTCTTCTGAGAAGTGTCTGTTCATGTCTTTTGCCCATTTTTTTTAACTTTTTTATTGCATAATATATATACAAAGCAAAGAAAGAAAAAAGCAATAGTTTTCAAAGTACTCTTCAACAAGTAGTTACAGGACAGATCCCAGAGTTTGTCAGGGCTACTGTCAGGTATCACAAAATAAAACTTAACATATAAAATGGATTCTGTGGCATGGGGGCCCTTTCAATTTCTCTCCTTCAGTAGCCTTCTAAAAGGACCTGATGTGGCAGCAAGACAGTAAGCACAAACATGCTGACACCCCACCTACCAGAGGCCAGACCATATAACCATGAACAAAAAGTCATGTTCTGCACCAGCCTGATATCTCCTGGTGACACCTGCAACCACACGTCACCCGCACCCCTCTTGGCATGGATTTCTTTTAAAGCCACAAGCTGTCAGATAGAAAGTTGGAGCCATTTTTCCTTTCTCTTTCACTAGCAGGTTTCACTGGCGGGATCCCATCTGCCTGCTCTACCTTTGCTCTCTGTCTGTTTCCTTCTCTTTAGCAATAAACTATTAAGCTTTAACTTGCTGTCTCATGTGGAGTCCTTTAGCAACCTCATGCCTAACAACTACCATACCATCATCTCAGATTTTTCCTTCTAGCTGCTCCAGAATATAAGATTGACCTTTTAAAAATTGGGTTGCTTGTTTTTTTGTGGTTGAGTTGAACAATCTCTTTATATATTCTGGATACTAAACCCTTATCTGATATGTGGTTTCCAAATATTGTCTCCCATTGCATGGGCTGCCTTTTTACTTTCTTGAAAAAGTTCTTTGAGACACTAAAGTATTTAATTTTGAGGATTACCATTTATATAATTCGTCTTTCAATGCTCATGCTTTGGGTGTAAAGTCTAAGACACCACCTCATATTACAAACTTATATTTCCCTATCTTTTCTCTTAAAAGTTTTATAGTCTTAGCTCTAATGCTTAGGTCTTTCATCCATTTTGAGTTAATTTTTGTATAGCATGGGATATATGGATCCTCTTTCATTCTTTTGCACATTTATTTCCAGTTCTCCATGCATCACTCATTGAAGAGGCTGCTCTTTCCCAGGTGGGTTGGCTTGACCACCTTCTCAAAGATCAATTGTCCATAGATGAGAGGGTCTAAAAATGAACACTCTATTCAATTCCATTCATCAGTACATCTATCTTTATGCCAGTACCATGCTGTTTTGACCACTGTAGCTTTGTAATATGCTTTAAAACCAGGTAGTATGAGACCTTCCACTTCATTTTTATTTCTCAAGATATTTTTAACTATTTAGAGCACCCTAATGTACCAAATAAATTTGGTTATTGGTTTTTCTATTTCTGGAAACTAAGTTTTTAGGATTTTGATTGGTATTGCATTGAATCTGTAAATCAACTTGGGTAGAATTGGCATCTTAACTACATTTAGTCTTCCAATCCATGAACAGTATGACCCTCAATTTATTTAAGTCTTCCATGATTTGTTTTAGCAATTTCTTGTAGTTTTCTGTGGATAATTCTTTTGTATTCTTAGTTAAATTTATTCATGAATATTTGATTACTTTGGTTGCTACTATAAATGGAATTTTTTTCTGATTCCCCCCTCAGATTGCTCATTACTAATGTATAGAGGTGCTACTGATTTTGAGATTTTGAACTTGTAGCTTGATACTTTGCTGTACTCATTTATTAGCTCTAGTAGCTTTGCTGTAGATTTTTCAACATATACTATCATATCATCTGCAAACAGTGAGAGTTTTACTTCTTACTTTCTAATTTGCAGGCCTTATATTTCTTTTTCTTGTGAAATTGTTCTGTCTAGAACTTTCAGCACAATTTTGAATATCAGTGGTGGCAGTGGGCATCCTTGTTTTGTTCCTGATCTTACAGGGACAGCTTTCAGTCTTTCCCCATTGAGGATGATGTTGATTGTGGGGTTTTCATATATTCTCTTTATCATATCGAGAAAGTTCCCTTCTATTCCTGTCCTTTGAAGTGTTTTCTTCAAGAAAGGATGTTGATGAAAAAGTTAGAATGGACATATCCCACAAACCCCTAAAGAGTGGGAGAAAGATCAAAGGTGATGATGGCATTATACAGAGAAGGTAGGGTTCAACAAATGAGTATGACTGATGAATCATTATATTGATATTTATTCTGGGATCCAGTAGCTTAGGGCAGCTAGAAATAAAAACCTAAAGTTGTGGAATTGTAATCCAGCAAAATCTGAGATATGGTCTACAACTAATTTTGCAATGTACTTTGAAATTTATTACTTTTTTGTGCATATGTTATTTTTCATGGAAAGAGAAATAAGAGGAGGGGTGTAACAGAGATGATAGGATTTAACAAATGAGTATGATGGCTGAATCACTGTATTGATATTTCTTTAAGTCTCCAGTGTCTTGGAGTAGCTAGAAGAATTGTAGAACTGTAACCCATCACGAACTTTAAAATCTGTTCTATAGCTACTTTTGAAAATTATTTGGAAATGTATTGATTTTTGTATATATGTTATATTTCACAATAAGAAAACGTTTAAAAAAGAAAGCATGTTGAATTTTGTCAAATGCCTTTTCTGCATTAATTGAGATGAATGGGTGGTTTTATGCTTTGATTTATTGATATGCTGCATCACATTATTGATTTTCTTATGTTGAAGTATCCTTCCATATCTGGAATAAATCCCACTTGGTCATGGTGTGTAATTTTTAAATGTGATGCTGGATTCGATTTGCAAGTATTTTGTTGAGGATTTTTGCATCTATATTCATTGGAGAGATTGGCCTGTAACTTTCTTTTCTTGTAGTATTTTTGGCTGACTTTGGTATTAGGGTGGTGCTGACTTCATAGAATGTGTTAGGTAGCTTCCCCTCCTCTTCAATTTTTTTGAAGAGTTTGAGCAGGATTAATACTAATTCTCTCTTGAATGTTTGGTAGTATTCACCTGTGAAGCCATCTGGTCCTGGACTTTTCTTTTTGGGAGCTTCTTGATGACTGTTTCAATCCCTTTACATGTGATTGGTTTGTTGAAGACATCGATTTCTTCTTAAATCAATGTTGGTTGTTCATGCCTTTCTAGGAAGTCATCCATTTCATCTACATTGTCTAGTTTATTAGCATATATTCACTCATAGTATGCTCTCATTACTTCTTTTATTTCTTTTGGGGTCAGTTGCTATGTCTCCTCTTCCATTTCTAATTTGATTTATTTGCATCTTCTCTCCTTTCTTTGTCAATCTAGCTAAGGGTCCATCGATTTTATTTATTTTTTCAAAGAACCATCTTCTGGTTTTGTTGATTTTCTTGATTGTTTTCATGTTCTCAATTTCATTTATTTCTGCTCTAATCTTCATTATTTCTTTTCTTTTGTTTGCTTTGAGGTTAGTTTGCTGTTCTTTTGCTAATTCTCCAAGTGAACACTAAATTTCTCAATTTTTGCTCATTCTTCTTTTTTAATATAAGCATTTAAGGCAATAAATTTCATCCTAGCACTGCCTTTGCTGCAGTTCATAAATTTTGATATGTTGTGCTTTCCTTCTCATTTGCCTTGAGATATTTACTGATTTTTCTTGTAATTTCTTCCTTGACCCACTGGTTGTTTAAGAGTGTGTTGTTTAGACTCCATATATTTGTGAATTTTTTGGCCCTCTGCCTGTGGTTGATTTCCAACTTCATTCTATTATGATCCCAGAAAGTGTTTTGTATGATTTCAATCTTTTTAAATTTACTGAAACTTGCTTTGTAACTCAGTATATAGTCTATCCTTGAGAATTATCCATGTGCACTTGAGAAATTGTATATCCTGCTGTTGTGAGTGTAATGTTCTGTAAATGTCTGTTAAGTCGAGTTCATTTATTGTATTATTCAAATTATCTATTTCTTTATTGATCCTCTGTTCTATCCATTGACAAGAGTGGGGAATTGAAGTCTCCAAATATTATGGTAGAGGTGTCTATTTCTCCCTTTGGTGTTGTCAGTGTTTGCCTTATGTTCTTTGGAGCACTCTGGTCCAGTGCATAAATATTTTTGATTGTTATATCTCTTTGTTGAATTGTTCCTTTTATTAACACACAGTGTTCTTCTTTGCCTCTTTCAATTGTTTTACATTTGAAGTCTAATTTGCCAGATATTAGTATAGCTACTCTTGCTCTTTTCTGATTGTTGTTTACATGAAATATCTTTTCCCAATCTTTCACTTTCAACCTATTTCTGTCCTTGGGTCTAAAATGATTCTCCTTTAGACACCATATAGATGGGTCCTGTTTTTTAATCCATTCTGCAAGTCCATGTCTTTTGATTGGGTAGTTAAATTCATTAGCATTTAATGTTATTACAGCAAAGGCAGTAGTTTCTTCTATCACTTTGTTTTTTGGATTTTATATGCCATATCTAATTTCTTTCTGTTTTTACTGATAGACTGATAGTCTTCATTTTTATGCTCTTCTCCTAACCTCTGTCTCCTGCCTTTTCCTATCTGCCTGAAGTGCTCCCTTTAGTATTTCTTGCAGAACTTGTCTCTTAGTCACACATTCTCTCAGTGATTGTGCATCTGAAATTATTTTAATCTCCCCCTCATTTTTGAAGGACATTTTGCTGGATATAGAATTCTTGGTTGGCAGTATTTTTTTTTCTTTTGTGGAGGGCCAGGAGCAATCAATCAGGCCTGAGCAGGGAAAGTCCCCACAATATTGGGGTGGAATGTCTCCAAGAGTTAAACAATGACAAATGTTAGGAGACTGGGGGAATGGGATGTGTTTTGGCAATAGCTAACAGCATTTTTCTGCTTCTATGATTACGCTTGCTTGCTAGCAACTGCAAACCACAATGTGATTTTAGCTTTTATAAGCACACCTTAAAAACCTTGGGGGAGGGAGGTACTCTCTGAATCTTCCTTCTTGGAGGTTTCTGAGGCAGTCGCTGGCTGGCTAATAAAGACTCCCAATTGGCTTGCAGTTTTAAATTGTGTGGTCTCTCTTTCGGTGTGCCCCACAACATTTGGAGGCCCCAGTGAGATCATCCCTAACAGGACATCTGGTGACCACAGGTCCTGGGGATTGCCCCTGGAACCAAGGTCCAGCCTAGGGGAAGGCCTGGGAGAGATGTTCCTCCGCCCCAGGCAAGGACCAGGGACCAGGCTGGTTCTTCAGGACCATCCGAAATAATACAAAATCTGGTGGAGTCATCTGTTTCTGGAAACCTCACAGGTCTGTTACTGGATCCAGTGAGGACCTCTGGAAGGCTGGACACAACATTACTTCCAAGGTCCAGTCCTAGAGCAAGACGTTGCCCAGAATTCTGATTAGGAATCAATTAGGGATAATGCTTTGTTCATCTTGGTTCATTTTGTCCCTCCTCTCAATTGTTGGTCTCATTGCATTCTGTATCAATCTTGTCATAATTGCCATGGGTCAGTCAAGTTCACATGTCTGTACTCCCCTTCAATGTTTTTAAAACAATTTTCAGGAATTTCAGTGCAAGGCTGGAGACTATGGAGCCCCTGTCAACACCTTCGACTTAAAAAAATTCTGTTCACGGGAGTGGCCAATTTTTGGTTCTGGGTGGCCTCCTTAGGGAACCGCAGATCTATCTTGGCTTATAGAGTCCAAAGGATGATTTTTAGTAATCCAAGCCACCCTGACCAAATCCCCTATATACTAATTTGAATTAAAATATTGACAGAAAAACCCAAGTAGTTATGGTCTTGCATGGAGTCCCCAAAAAGAAAACCCCCCAAAGTCAAAACAGCCGTCTTAATAAAAACCTCTCAAAATGAAAGAACTAATGGGATCCCAGTATTAACAGGACCATTGGAGGATCTGCTCTCAATGGACCCTCCCCCGTACCCAACAGCCCCTCCGCCCCCTCTAAGACCAGAGGGGAGAAACGGCCAAGAGGCGGCAATCAGCCCCTCTGATAGCTGGGAGGTGACTTTCAGTTCCCCCATACCACAAGTGGCTCTTCTTACCACCCTTCCTCTAGTTCACAATCACCAGATTCTTCCGGGGTCCCAATTTTACCCTTGAGTCAGGTTAGCCCTGCCCCAGGGGACACCTGCCCACCTTTCATGATCTATGTCTCCTTTTCTTCCAGCGATCTGTATAATGGGAAAAAAACAGAATCCCTCTTTCTCTGAAAAGCCACAAGGGCTCATCTCCGTCTTGGAGACTGTCTTTTTTATCCACCAGCCCATCTGGGATGACTGCCAACAGCTCCTTCAGGCCCTCTTCACCTCTGAAGAATGAGACCCAGTCATGAGAGAGGCGAGAAAGTTAATTCCTGGACCTGATGAACAACCTACTGCTGAATCAACCCGATTAGAGGCTGTGTTCCCCCCCCACATGTCCTGGATGGGACCCCAACACTGATAGAGGTAAGGAGGCTCTCGATCAGTATCGCCAGACTCTGCTCCCAGTAATACAAGCGGCAGCCAAGAAGCCCACCAACTTATCTCGGGTGATCAAAACTGTACAAAAGCCGAAGCCAGACAAATCTCCGGCCGCTTTCCTTGAGCGCCTCCTTGAGGCACCCCTATACATCCAGAGGCGCTGGAAAATAGGCAAGCCGTAAATATAGCATTTGTCACCCAGCCGGCCCCAAATATAAGAAAAAGTTACAGAAATTAGAAGGATTTGCGGGTAAAGTGCTGTGTGAACTGATAGAGATTGCCCAAAAGACTTTTAATAACAAAGATGACCCCAGGAACACGCAGTCCAAAAAAATAGCCAGAATTTTAATATCCACAATGGCTGAACAAGAAAAATGAAAAGGCAGGTATGGGAGATCTTAGGAGCAGTTAAATATTGCCGGCTCTGGATTCCCAGGTTTGCAGAGATAGCAAAACCCCTGTACACTAGCACAGGGGGAAAGGAGGAAGCTCTAACATGAACCGAGGCTGAGCAAAAAGCTTTTAAAATGCTGAAACAGGCACTTGTGAGTGCCCCTGCCTTAACCTTGCCCAACCTGTCCAAACCTTTTCAACTACATGTCACTGAAACCTGAGGAATAGCAAAAGGAGTCCTCACCCAAATGCTAGGACCATGGAAGAGGCCAGTTGCGTACCTGTCTAAAAGACTAGACTATGTGGTGGCCGGGTGGCCAAGCTGCCTCTGAGCCATTGCCGCCACTGGAATTTTAATAAAAAGAAGCATCCAAATTAAATCTGGGACAGGACTTACACACAGTGGCCCCACATTCAATAAAAACATTACTAAGGAGCCCACCCAAGAGATGGCTCTCAAATGCCTGGATAACCCAGTATCAGGTATTGCTACTGGATCCCCCAATAATCTGCTTCCTAAAAACGGTGGCTCTTAACCCTGCCACCTTGCTTCTGGATGATGACTGGTCTGAGCCCATCCATGACTGCCACGAGATCTTGGAATCTCTCATGAACCTGAGGGCTGATCTCACCGACAAATCCTGGCCAAATCCTGATAAAGAATTATATACATACAGGGGCAGTTACACATCTGCACCCAGGTAAATTCCAGCTGAAGGAAAGAAATGCCCCAAGGAACCAGGCTGAGGGGACAAGCCCCAGGGGAACAGTGGGAAATAAACTTCACAGAAATATTACTTGGTCCATATGGATACAAATATCTGCTTGGAGGGAATCAGGTACGCGGGGGCAGTGGTGGTAACTGCGGACCGGGTCATCTGGGCTTAGGCCCTAGGACATGGGACTTCAGTCCAGAAGGCTGAACTAATAGCTGTGACCCAGACTCTAAGGTGGGGAAAAGAAAAGGTTGTCAACATCTACATGGAGAGCAGATACGCCTTCACAACTGCACACATCCATGGGGCACTATATCAGGAGCAGGGACTTTTGACATCAGGAGAAAAGGAAATAAAAAATATACCAGAAATACTCACCTTGCTAGAGGCTATCTGGTTGCCAAAGAGGGCAGCCATTATACGTTGCAAAGGACATCAGACTGCCAAAACTCAAATCGCCAGAGGAAATGCCTTAGCTAATAAAACGGCAAAAAAAGTTGCCCAAAACCCAGTGGGGACATGCAGATACTTCCTGTTTTACCGGGGCAAGTGCTGCCAAGCCCTCCAAAATATCCCAGGGAGGAAATTAGACTGGGTGAAACTCTAGGCACTAAAACCAATCTGGACAGTTAGAAAATTCTCCTGATGGGAGAATCCTAGTGCCAGAGCACCTGGGGAAAATTTTGATTACCCAGGTTCACCAAAGTACACACCTGGGCAGTACGAAACTAACTGAACTCTTACAGAGAGATTACCTACATTCCCTGATTGCAACAACAAGCCTGGCAGGTATCGTCCAGATGCCACATCTTTGCCCAGGTAAATTCCAGCCGAGGGAAAGAAATGCCCCCAAGGAACCAGGCTGAGGGGACAAGCCCCAGGAAAACAGTGGGAAATAAACTTCATGGAAATATTACCTGGTCCATATGGATACAAATACCTGTTAGTCTTCATCAACACCTTCTTCAGATGGACTGAGGCATTTCCTACCAGAATCGAGATAGCACAAATAATAGTAAAAAAACTAGTTTCTGAAATTGTCCCCCGATTTGGCCTCCCAACTGCGATGGGGTCTGACAATGGGCCAGCGTTCATCGCCCAAGTTACACAGTTGTTAGCAAAAATACACTGTATTTATAGTCCACAGAGTTCAGGGCAAGTTGAAAGAATGAATAAAACAAGAAAGGAAACTTTAAATAAACTAAAGCTTGAGACTGGCCAAAACTGGGTGAGTCTCCTTCCATTTGCCCTCCTAGAACCTAAATGTACTCCCTATGTTAAGGGAATTAGCCCAGATGAAATCATGTTTGGGCAACCACCCCCACTAATCCATAAATTAGGGGGAAAAATAGCTGAATTAAATAACCATTCTCTTCTAAAATCATTACAGGCCCTGCAATCTGCCACCCAGCAAACTTGGGAACTGGTGAAGGCAGCCCATCCTGGACCAACAAATACTGCCCCTAAAAAAAAAATCTATTTCAGGTGCAGCCCAGAAACCTAGTCTGGATAAAAAAGCTTCAAACAGCCACCTTGGGTTGGAGGCCTGGGTAGATGGGACTGCCTTCTTGTAGCCCCTGACAGTACTTGGTTTGCTTGCATACCTGGTATCACCCCCTGTAAAACCCCCCCAATTATGGCCATTGAGAGGGAGTTTTGTGTTTTAGTTCATATTATCCCCCAAATATATTATTATTCTGGGGAAGGAGGTAGGGAACATTTGAAAATCACTCACCGAGACAAGCGAGCCCCAATCTTAGTGCCCCTCCTTATTGGACTAGGCATCGCAGGATCGACTGCAATAGGTACTTCAGCCGTCATCACTGGGAACCAAAATTTTAATACCCTGAGTCAGCAAGTTGATCTGGATCTTAGTGAATTAGAAAGCTCCATCAGTCACTTAAAAAATTCCCTGGATTCACTAGCTGAGGTCATCTTCCAAAATCACAGGCACTTAGACCTCCTATTTCTAAAACAAGGAGGATTATGCATGGCTCTCGGGGAAGCCTGCTGCTTCTATGCCAACCACTCAAGGATAATTAAAAATAGTCTATCCCTAGTCCATAACAGGTTATGAGAGCAGGAGGAATGCTGAAAAACTGAAACCAACTGATATGAAAACTTATTTTCCTGGTCCCCATGGCTGACCATGCTCTTGTCCGCCACAGCAGGGCCCCTAATTCTCATATTATTAGGCTTAATGTTTAGACCCTGTGTAATCAACTGTCTAACCTCATACGTGAAAAAAAAAGAATACAAACTGTTAAATTATTAGTCCTTTGAACCCAATATCAACAGATTTATAATCAAAATGAAGAAACAATGATTTGATTCTCTCATAAAACCAGTGGGGAATATGGAGGGCCAGTAGCAATCAATCAGGCCCGAGCAGGGAAAGTCCCCACAACATTGGGGCAGAATGTCTCCAAGAGTTAAACAATGACCAATGTTAGGAAATTGAGGGGATGGGATGTGTTTTGGCAACAGCTAACAGCATTTTTCTGCTTCTATGATTATGCTTGCTTGCTAGCAACTGCAAACCACAACATGATTTTAGCCTTTAAAGCACACCTTAAAAACCTCAGGAGGTGGGCTGCTCTCTGAATCTTCCTTCTTGGAGGTTTCTGAGGCAGTCTCTGGCTGGCTATTGAAGACTCCTAATTGGCTTGCAGTTTTAAATTGTGTGGTCTCTCTCTTGGTGTACCCCACAACACCTTTAGAATCTTAAATATATCATACCACTCCCTTCTTGCCTCCATGGTTTGTGCTGAGAAATCCACACATAATCTTATGTGGCTTCCCTTGTATGTGATGGATTGCTTTTCTTTTGCTGCTTTCAAAATTCTTTCTCTTTGACATCTAACAATCTGATTATTAAGTGTCTTGGAATATGTCTATTTGGATCTATTTTGGAGTATGCTGCACTTCTTGGATCTGTAATTTTATGTCTTTTATAAGAGATGGGAAACTGTCAGTGATTATTTTCTCAAATAGTCTTTCTCCTCCTTTTCCCTCTTCTTCTCCTTCTGGGACACCCACGTGCACTTCACTTGTCATTCAATTCCCTGAGACTCTGCTTTTATTTTTCCATTCTTTTCCTTATATTTTCTTTTGCATGTCAGATTTCAGTTGTCTAATCCTCTAGTTCACTAATGCTTTCTTCAGCTGCTTCAAATCTGTTGTAAATTTTGATTTTTTTCATCTCTTTTATTGTGCCTTTCATTCCCAAAACCTTTGTGATTTGTTTTTTAAACTTTAAAGTTCTTTTTGTTTGCCCAATATCTACTTTATATCCTCCTTCAACTCATTGATTTGGCTTTTTAATGAGATTTTCCATGTCTAAAATATCCTGAATTAGTTGTTTCAATGTCTGCATCTCATTTGAATTGTTGATTTGTTCCTTTGGAGTATATCTTAGATTTTCCCAGTATGATTCATTATTTTTTGCTCATCTCTAGGCATTTGATTTCCTTCATTAGTTTATTCTGGAGGTTGTTTTTACTTTTTTATCTAGGATTTTCTTGCTGGATGGCTTTGTTCTCTATCTATTATTTGAGGTTCAATTCAACTTTTTTCTAGACGTCTAGCATAGGTTTTGTTTAACTGATTAGAATTTTTCAGTTCTTGTTTTTCTGTTTCTTGCCCTGCCTATATGGAGCCTTTTTTTTTTTTGAGGTGGGTCTCCTCAGATATTGTAGACACCACTCAGATGAGGTCCAGACAGACAGGCCTGACAGGCCCAGGTCTCAGGAGGAAAGCATCACTAGCATCAATTTTCCTTGAGGGTGAGACCCAGCAGGTTGTCTGACTTTCCTATGAAGCTCTAGACTCCGTGCTTTTCCTATTCTGCCCAGCATGTGGTGCTTGCCTGCCTGTAGCTTCCCACCAGTGCAAAGTGATGTGGTGCCTTTCATTTCAGCAAACTCTCCCTGCTGGGGTGAGTTTTAAACAGAGATGAGGTAATACGATGGTTTTAATTGCTTCAATTTTCCAGTCTCTGGGGCCTGAATTCCCTGAAGGAGCATTCCATTTGAGCTGGGCCCCACCTTTCTCTTAGGGAAGATACAACCTTTGGGGAATTGACTCCTTTCAACTGACTAGTTACTTTGTATCTCAGATAAGCTTAATTCTGCCCTTGCCTGGGGCAGTGCCAGAGCCTGAGAAGGCTTCCAGTTCTATCTAATGAGTTGTTAAGGAGTAGATAAAAAGCAAAAAAAAAAAAGTATTTTCAGAGCCAGATCCCCACTCCTAAGGTTTGTCAATCAAAAGCTTAAGGTGGTACGTGGCCTTATGTATCTCCAGGCTCTGTGTGCCCCCTTTTCTTGGGGTTCAGCCCTTTTCCAGTATTTTGTGCTTTCCAACTAAAAAAAACTGTTATTGTTTTTGTTTTTCTCTTCCTCAGCACCCCCCTACCACCACCAGGGTAAAAATTCTTAGTACCTTTAGTACTTATTCCAGGTTTATCTGTGCTGGGAGTGTATTTTCAGTAGTCAGTATTTGTTAATTAATCCCATGTTAGGAGCTTGGTTGAGCTAAGCCCTTGCTGCTAGCAAAGTCTGTTTATTTCCTCTCAGGAACCAGGATTCACATCTTGGGGGACTTACAGTTCTGTGTGGAATCTCAGCAGTTTCACCTGGACCATACGGGTGTTGCTGTGTTTCCATCACTGAAGTAGCCCCAGCAGTTGTTCTGTACTGTTTTTGGATATTTGCTAGCTGCTCTGGGTGGTGAACTAAATTCCACACCTCACTAAGCTACCATCTTGCCTCACCAATCCTTTCAGCTCTTCTGGGTATATATCAAGTAGTGGTATTGTTGGGTTGTAAGGCAACTCAATATTTAGTTTCTCATTATTCCTTTTTAATGATAGGTTTTCTATAGTTCTATGAACATATTTATAATGGCTCTTTTGAAGTATTTTCTATTAAATCCTGCACCTTGTCATGCTCACAGCCAGTTTTTGTTGTCTGCTTTCCCCCCCCCCGGTGTATTAGTCATACTTTTGTGTTTCTTGCATGTTTTGTAATTTTTGTTGGAAACTTGTCATTTTAGATACTATATTTTAGTAACTCTGTGTACTGTACCCTCCCCTGAGGCTTTTTAATTTTTTTCTTTATTAGAAAAGTTGTGGGTTTACAGAACAATCGCACAGAAGATATAGGATTCCCATATACCACCCTATTGTTAACACTGTACATTGTTGTGGAACATTTGTTGCAATTGATAAAAGCCCATTTTTATTATTTTAGTATTAACTATAGTCCATTATTTAACTTAGGATTTCCTGTTTGTGTAGTGTAAGTCTGTGGATTAAAAAAATATTTTTTCTGTTATCATATATACAACCTAATCTTTCCCTTGTAATCACATTCACACATATAATTCAGTGCTGTTAATTACACTCACAATATTTCACTCCCATCACCACTATCCATTACTAAAACTTTACACAATCCTAAATAGAAACTCAATTTACAATTTAAGCATTGACTCCCCATTCCCCACCCCCACCCTGTCCCCGGTAACCTATATTCTTGTTCTGACTCTTTGAATTTGCTTATTCTAATTATTTCATATCAGTGAAATCATATAATGTTTGTTTTTGTGTCTAGCTTACTTCACTCAACTTTATCTCTTCAAGGTTCATCCATGTTGTTGCATGTGTCAGAACTGCATTCCTTTTCATGCCTGAAGAACTCCATTGTATGTATATACCATATTTTGTTTATCCATTCATTTTGTTTCCTTACATCTTTTGGCAATTGTGAATAATACCACTATGAACATGAGTGTGCAAATATCTGTTTGAGTCCATGCTCTCAATTCTTCTGTGAATATACTTAGTAGTGGAATTGTTGAGTCATGTCATAATTCTATACTTCACTTTTTGAGGAACTGCCAAAATGCTTTCCACAGTGGCTGCACCATTTTACATTGCCACAAGCAATGAGTGAGTGCTCCTATTTCTCTACATCCTCTCCAACACTTGTAATTTTCCACTTTAAAAAATAGCAGCCTTTCTAATAGTCATGTGGCTTTTAATTATTATTTGTTTATTTGTTTAGTGACTGACTGGGTTATTTTATCAAAGTCTATCCCTCTTCCCTCCTCCCACAATTTTAGGTCTTTGATATTTCTCCTTAGGAACACACAGCTTTGAGTATGTCCACTCACTCTTGGATGAAAGGTTTTGACAGGGCTCTCTTTGATTGTCTCTTTCCCTGGCAATACCCAGCTGTTGTTACATTAATTGGTCTATTGTTTTCTACAAGCTGTAGGACATAAATTGTTCTACAGCTGAATCTTATAAAATTGGCTCTTTTGAAGGAATAGTTCTGGCCATTAGTGATTGATATTAGTCCTACACTGTAGAGTGTATTTTTTTGTAATAGGATATCAAGAATCATTTGATTCATATAATTGTATTGGCATAGGGAGATGATCAAGTAAATGAATTAAGACAACTTTAGCTTGTGTTTTAACAAAATCTTAGAAAGCTTACTGCTGAATCTCTAAATTAACAGTGCATTTAAAAAATCAACAGTGCTTTTCTTCCAATATTTTATTATGTAAAACTTCAAACATACGGCAAGGTTGAAATAATTTTAAAGGAATACCTACATATCTGTCACCCAGATATTCATATTAACACATACCTATACTTTCTCTATCACATGTTTATTCTTCTATCTACATCTCTCTGGCTATCCATTAATCTACCTTATTTTTGTTAATGCATATCAGAGTAAATCGCAGACATCAAGACACTTCCCCCTAAATATTTCAGCATATATATCATTAACTAGATTTCAATATTTATTTTATTTAAAACATTTTTAAGTAGAATTTACAAGGAATGACATTTACAAACCTTAAGTGTATTATTCAATGAAATCCAAGGAAAACATTTTGCTGTTGTAGCCAAGCCTCTATCAAGACATAGCGTTTCAGAGCAACCATAAGCTGAGTAACAAAAAAGCTGAGTAATGAATCTTTATAACTGAACACTGGCCTATGAGCCAGATATTTGGTTGTCAGGGGCACAACCAACGCATATATATTATATATAGTTATAATTGATTTTGGCTACCTAGGTATTATCTCTAGTGCAGAATATCAGCATTTATCTCATCAACCATTAAAAATTATAAAAGGAGTAATATGTGTTATCATATATTATGGAACAAATTATAAATCCTAAAATAATTGACTGAGTATGGTGTTGATAAGAGAAACATCAATGAAAAAGAACAGAAAACACACTTCCACAGATATAAATAATTCATTTAAAATGAAATTGCCACATCAAAACCATGGTAAAAAGATATATCATTGACCTTTTAGTTGACAAAGATGACAGCACAAGATACTAGAGCATATCATCACCCACCCACCCCCAAATCTTTAAACAACTAGCAAGAATTTCAGAGCTATCTCCCTCAAAACTCCAGAAAACAGTAAAAGTCTTCCAATAACTGGGCAGGCACTGAATCAAGGACAAAAAAAAAAAATCCTGAAAAATGGCAGGTGATGCTCATGGTACAATTGCTAGCCACATGCCCAGCCCTATCTGGTGTGGTGTGCTCCCATTGTGGGAGTCTGGCTCTATTTCAGTGGGAGCAGATTAACTCCTGTGTGCATACTGGGGTACCTGTATGTTAGTGTCAGTCTATGCAGTGGAAACCTGAAAGACAGAACCAGGAAACTTGTCTTGGGTTCAGCCTCCCAGAATTTGTCCTGAAGTTGAAGAAGCAGCTGGTAGACAACTAAAGCAGTGGAAGAAAAAATTAAGTGTAAGTGGCCTGTGGAAAATGACAACTTATGTTAAGTCATACAATAGACTGCCCAGGGAGTGGAGGGGTCAAATTAATGGGAACTCTGAAGGGAGGATTCCTAATGTAAAGAGAAAGCAAAAGCCCAGGAAAAGCAGATTCCATGAATCACATAGGCTCACATAAGAAACAGAGAAATCTGTACCTTGCATTTACCAAAGACTGATCTTCTTCATAAGAGAGCCAAGCTCTGAAGGAAATGACCAGCCAAAGCAGAGCCAATTTTCAAAGACTGAAGATGCTTTTGGCTTTGGTTTGTTTCTTTTGCTTAGAACAATCTAATCTCTCACAAAACAATCTCTCATATCACTAGCTGGATACAAACTTAAGAACTCAGGATTAAGTCTCAGAGTTAACCTTTTAAAATATTAAAATATGCAGTATGTAAAAAGATTACAGAAAAATAGGAAATTATGCCACATCCAAAGGAATAAGAGAGAAATCTAGAAACTATCAACAAAGAGGAGCAGATTTTGTACTTACTGGACAGATACATTTTTAAAAGGTGATTCTCAATATGCTCAAGGAGATAAAACAAAGTACAGAGTAAGAACTAAAGAATATGGGGAAAATACTGAATGAACAATATGAGAATTTCTTTGATATTCTCAATAAGCCCCTGTTCTAGTTTGCTAGCTGCCAGAATGCAATATATCAGAAATGGAATGGCTTTGAAAAGTGGCAATTTAATAAGTTACATGTTTACAGTTCTAAGGCCATGAAAATGTCCCAGTTAAAGCAAGTCTATAGAAATGTCTGACCTAAAGCATCCAGAGAAAGGCCTTGATTCAAGAAGGCCAATGAAATTCAGGGTTTCTCACTCAAGTGGAAGGGCACATGGTGAATACTCTCAGGGTTTCTCTCTCATCTGGAAAGGCACATGGTGAACATGACATTGTCTGCTAGCTTCCTTCTGGGCCTCATGAAGCTCCCACAGGGGCATTCTCTTCATCTCCAAAGGTCACTGGCTGGTGGACTCAGCTGCATGGCTCTCATCATTCTGTCATTCTTCTCTACTTGCTCAGAATCTCCAAAGATTGCTGGCTGGTGGACTCTGTGGTTCTCTAGGTCTCATGGATGTGTTCAGCTCTGCTGTGGCTTTCTCATCATTCTCAAAAGGGCATTCACTCCAAAAACGTTTCCTCTTTTATAGGATCCCAGTAAGCTAATCAAGACTCAAATAGAATGGGTGGAGACATGTCTTCACCTAATCAAGTTTAATACCCACACTCGGTTGAGTCACATCTCCATGAAGATAATCTAATCAACTTTCCAGCCCATAGTACCAAATAGGGATTAGAAGAAAAGGTTGCTCCCACAAGACTGATTAGGATTAAAACATGTCTTTTCTAGGGTACATAAATCCTCTCAAACCAGCACAGCCCCAATCAGAAATACTGGAGTTGATGACCACAACAACTGAAATGAAAATTCCCTAGAGAATCTCAATAGCAGATTGGAGCTGGCAGAATAAGGAATCAGTGATCTCAAAGACAAGACAATTTAAATGATTCAGGCTGGGGAGCAAAAAGAAAAATAATTGTAAAAAGTGAACAGAAGCACCATATGGTGAGTGCAACTAACAACAATGAATTATGTGGGTTACTGTGGTTGAAAGGGAAGGTTTAGAGAAGAGTATGTCACTAGAAGGAAAGTTAGAGGATGAAACAGAGGATTGTATAATACAGTGAATCCTGTGGTAGATGATGAGTGTGATTAACAGTACAAATATAAAAATGCTCTTTCATAAACTAGAATAAACATATGTCACTAATACAAGGAGTTAATAGAGTTGTATATAGGAGAAATGCAGCTACTACAAACTATGGACTGGAATTTACAATAATGTTTTAATATTCTTTATTCAACAGTAACAAATAAACCACACCTCTGCTAAGGATCAATAGTAGGGGGGATAAAGGGTATAGGATGTGTTATGTAATTTTTTTTGAGTAATGAAAATGGTCTACAATTGAGTGCAATGAGGAATGCACAACCAGGTGATGATACTGTGAACTACTGATTGTACACTTTGGATTGATTGTATTATACATGAATGTATCGCTATAAAACTTTTGGAAAAGGGAAGCAGAGCCTAACATAGTGATATATGAATTATGGGAGTCACAGAAGGAAAAGAAAGAAAGGGGCAGAAGAAATATTCAAAGAAATAATGGCAGAAAACTTGCCAAATCTAATGAAAGACATGAATATGCACATTCAAAAAACCCAAGGAACCACAAACAAGAAAAATTCAAAGACAACCATGCCTAGACACGCAGTAATAAAATTATCCAATGCTAAGGACAAGGAGAGAATTCTGAAAGCTGGGGAAGGAAGCCAATGTGTTATTTCTAAGGGAATCCCAATAAGATTTGGTGCCAATTTCTCAAAAGAAACTATGGAAGCAAGTAGGCAGTGATGAAAGAAAACAATTATAAACCAAGAATTTAATATTATTATTATCTGGGCAAGACTTTCTTTCAAAAATGGGGAGGGTGATAAATATTTCCAGATAAAAAAAGGAGCTGATGGAATTTGTCAGCACTAGACATGGTAAAGGGAGTTCTCCAAACTGAAAGGAAATGACACTAGATAGTGGATCAAAGTGGCATAAAAAATAAGGACTTCCAGTAAAGGTAACCATATAGGGAATTATAAACTCCACTACAATTAGATTGTATTATTTGGTATGATACTCCACTTTTTACTTCTTACACGTTCTAAAATGCAAAAACATTTAAAGTTGGATAGTTTTTGGTATGTGCATACATGGTACAAAGATATAATTTGCAACAAGAACAGCAAAGGGTGGGGGGAAGGAGGTGTATAGGATGGTGTGTATTTATGCTACTGAAGTTAAGTTAGTATCAAATCAAATGTGATTGTTATAGATATAGAAAACTAGATCTTAACATGTTGGTAATCACAAAGAAAATATATGAAAAATATATTCAGAAATATGTGAAGATGGACTCAAAATGATACAATACAAAAAAGATAAAATATGTAAATAAGTATTAATGGAAAAATTAAGGGTCAAAACATTTATAAGACATACAAAGAGAAAAGAGCATACAAAGTCAGGAGACTGTCTGCATTGTCAGTAGTGACTTTAAATATAAATGGATTAACTTCCCAGTCAAAAGGCAGAGATTAGCAAAATGGACAAAAAAGAACAATTACTAATCTATATGATGTTTAAAAGAGACTCATCTTAAATGCATAGATCCAAGAAATTTGTAAGTAAAAGGATGGGAAAAAGAAACCATGCAGAGAATAAACAAAAGGGTAGCTATACTAACATAAGATAAAATAGACTATTCAATCACAATAACTGTGATGAAGGACAAAGAAGGACACTATATACTGATGAAGGGATAAATTAAAAATGAAAAAATAATTAGAAATATAGTCACACATAATGGGAGAACCGCAAGATATATGAAATAAGCACTAACAGATTTGAAGAGAGAAATAGATGGTTCTACATTAATAATGAGACTTCAATTCACCACACTCAACAATGGATAGAGCATCAAGACAGAAAATCAACTATGAAATAGAAGACTTGAAAAATATCCTAAACCAAGTAGACACAACAGACATATATAGAACTCTCCACACCAATAGTAGCAGAATACAAACTCTTCCCTCTTGCACATGGATCATTCTAAAGGATATACAATATATTAGCTGACATAACAAAACCCAATAATTGCAAAAATATTGACATCATGTAATGTATCTCCTCTGACAACAATGGAATGAAGGTAGAAACCACTGACAAAGATATAACTGGACAATTCACATGTGTAGAAATAAAACAATGTACTCTTAAACAACCAATGGTTCAAAGAAGAGAAAATGAAGTTGCAACATACCAAAAACATATAGGATGTAGCAATGACAGTGCTGAGAGGGATAGCTGCAGCTCTAAATGCTTACATTAAAAAAGAAGAAAGCTCTCAAGTCAGAGATTGCTCTACACCTGGAAGATCTAGAAAAAGAAGAGAAAACTAAACTCAAAATTAGCAGAAGGAAAGAAGAAAGATTAGAAAGGTGATAAATAGAGAATAAAAAACAATAGAATCTACTAAACCAAAAGATGGTTCTTTGAAAATATCAATAAAATTGTCAAACCTTTAGCTAGATTGGAAAAAAGAGAGAGGATACAAATAACTAAAATCAGAAATAAAACGGGGACATTGCTACAGACACCACAGAAATATAAAAGATTATAAAAGGATACTATGAACAACTGTACACCAACAAACTAGATAACATAGATGAAATGGACATATTCCATCTCATAACAAACTACCTACAGTGACTGTGCTAGTGTCAAACTGTTATGTACCCAAGAAAAGTCATGTTTAATCTTGATCCAATCTTGTGGCACCAGAACTATAGGTTATTTTCATGAAGATTTACCCACTTAATTGTGGGCATGACCTTTTGATTAGATTATGTCCATGAACATGTGGCATGCCCAATTGTGGGTGTGGATTTTAATTAGATGGAGATGTAACCCCACCCATTCAAGGTGGGTCTTGATTAGTTTACTACAGTCCTTTAAGAGGGGAAACATTTTGGGGAAACTTCAAATGCAGACATTTGGAGAACAGTTGCTTCAGAGTTGACAGAGACAAAGACCTTTGTAGACAGAGAAAGGAAATGCCACTGAAGATGCTGTATGAAACCAGAAGCCAAAGGACTAGCAGATGCCAGCTACATGCCTTCACCACTGACAGAGGTGTTCTAGACCCACTGGCCTTTCTTGAGTCAAGGTATCTTTCCTTGGATGCCTTAGTGTGTTAGTTTGCAAGCTGCCAGAATGTGATATACCAGAACTGGAATGACTTTTTAAAAGGGGATTTATTAAGTTATACATTTATGGTTCAAAGGCTGTGAAAATGTCCAAACTAAGGCCTCAAAGGAAAGATACCTTAATTCGAGAAAGGTCAAAGGTCTGGAACAGCTCTGTCATCTGGGAAATCATACATCTGGTATCTGCTGGTCCCTTGCTCCTGGGTTCTGTTGCTTTCAACCTCTCTTCCTGTGGGGGCTCTTCACTTTGCTTCTCCAGGGCTGGCTTTCATCTCTTGGCCCCCTTGGCTCTCTCCAGGTTCTCTCTTTCTTAATATCTCATCAAAACATCTGCTGGGCTCCAAGCATCTCCAAAATCAATGTCCCTATTCTCCAACTGTTGACATCTATGTCAGCTCTGCTCTGAAGTTTCTGCCAGCTCTGTCACTTCTGACTCTCTCCAAAATGTTTCCTCTTTTAAAGAATTCCAGAAAACTAATTAAGACCCACCTGGAATGGGTGGAATCAATCTCCATCTAATCAAAGGTCACACCCACAATTGGGTCTGTCACATTTCTATGGAAATAAACTAATAAAATATTCCAAACTACAGTATTGAATCAAGATAAAAATCAATGGCTACCCTCACAAGATTGAATCAGGATTAAAGCATGGCTTTTCTGGGGTACATAATGCTTTCAAACCGACACACTTAGTTTGGCCATTTTTATGGCCTTAGTACTATAAACTTGTAAGTTAATAAATTCTCTTTTTAAAAGCCAGTTCTTTTCTGATATATTGCATTCCAGTAGTATTAACAAACAAATAAGATTTTGGCACCAGACGTGGGATGATGCAGTTTGCAAATTCTAAACCTGTTGAAATAGCTTTTGACATGGATAAGGGGGAAGATTCTAGAAGAGTTATGGGGAGTTTGATAGAGAAGGCCTAGAATGCTTTGAAGAGACTGTTGGTAGAAATATGTACTCTAAAGATACTTCCAATGAAGCTTTAGACAGGAATAATGCATGTTTGATTGTAAACTGGAAGATAGGTGACCCGTGTTTTAAAGTGGCAGATAATTTGGCTAAATTGAATACTACTATGGAATACTACTACTTCTAGATGGAAATTAGAATTTAAAGGTGACATCCTGGGATATTTAGCTGAAGAAATTTCCAAACTAAATGTGGAAAATGCAGGTTGGCTGCTCCTTGAAGCTTTAGTGAAATGCAAAAGGAAAGAGATAAGCTGAGAACTGAACTCTTGAGTACAAAGAAAACAGAAATTGATGCTCTGGAAAATTCTAGGCTTCCCGAAAGTGATACCCCAGTGAATAGGGATCCACATGAGGATTTAACCAAACATTGAAGCAGTCAGCCATTACAGGACAAGGGAGGATTGGAGATGGACTTATCAGAAAGGATTTATGAAAAGTCCTATTGTCTGATGGATATGATCTCAGAACACTACAGAGAAACCCACCAATACTGTTATGGGATCTATAAACAGAACCACTGCCAGTCTGGACTAAAAGGTACAGAAAAGGTACAAATTGAAGGAAAAATTGCTTCAAAGGTAAAACCATGAAAGCTGAGATCTGAAGCCAAGAAATCTTGGGCCAGGAGGGTGGATGCATCCATAAATGTGGAGAGGATGAGTTTGCCCTGGAATCAGTGGAGCCTTCTGCTTCACTGTTCAGGAAAGGCTTTGGTGTCCCAGGCCTTTAATTGGGTGAAGTACATAAACCAGGGGCATGGGTGAGCCTAGTAATTGCTCCATTGCTCTGTGGGGATTGAGTGTGTGTCCCCTAAAATGGCAGAGGGCCTGGGTGCTGCCCCAATGCTTGGAGAGGATGGAGTTAAGAAAGATGGTCTCCTCATGTTCCTCAATGTTGCAACCCTCATCCTAGTGTTTGGAGAGAGCAAGGCTGCTGTGTAGGCCCTTGGAAAGGGTGGAAGTGCCACTTTCTAAAGCCCTGATGTAAAATGATTGTCAGACTTTGAAATCCAATGGAATTTTCCCTGTAGGTCTTCAGTACTGTTTTGGTGCAATGACTCATGTTTACCTTTCAAATTTCCCTTTTGAAATAGAAAATTTATTCTATGACTGTCCCTCCTTGGTATATTGGCAACGGATAACTTGTTCTGAGTTTCAGAGGTCAACAGCCAGAGGAGAATTTTCATCTTAGGGTAGAACATACCTGTGATTGACTTTGATGAGATCTTGTACTGTTTCTTTGTATTGCATTTGAATTGTTACTGAAATGGTTTAATTTTTTGTAATATTATGATAGAATGAATGTATTTTGTATACAGAAAGAACATGTCTTTTGGGGGTTCAGAAGGTGAAATGTGCTGGTTTAAAACTTTTATGTACCCTAGAAAAGCCATGTTTTAATCCTGATCCAATCTTGTGGGGCTGGACTGATTGTTTAGGGTGGAAATATTTTATTAGATTGTTTCCACAAAGATGGACTTACTCAATTGTGAGCATGACCTTTTTATTAGGTAACTTCCATGGAGGTATGGCACATGCAATTGTGGATGTGGCATTTTGATTAGATGGAGATGTGACTCCACCCATTCAATGTGAGTCTTGATTAGGTTATTAATGTCCTTTAAAAGGGAAAACATTTTGGAGAAACTTTAGTGGCAGATGCTTGGAGAACAGATGCTTCAGAACTGACAGAGACAGAGACCTTTGGAGATGCAAAAAGAAAATCCCCCCAAGGAAGCTGCTTGAAACCAGAAGCCAAAGGTCTAGCAGATGACAGCCACATGCCTTCACAGCTGGCAGAGGTGTTCTGGACCCAGTGACCTTTCTTGAGTCAAGGTATCATTCCCTGGATGCCTTAGCTTGGCTATTTTTATGGTCTTAGAACAATAAACATGCAATTTAAGAAATTCTCTTTTTAAAAGCCATTTCTGCTATATTATATTCTAGCAGTATTAACAAACTAATATAGTGACTTAAGAAGAAATAGGAAGATGGTGGGATAGAGAGTTCTAGGATTTAATCCATCCTCCCAGGCAGCTACTAAATAGCCAGGAGCTGTCTGAAACAACTGTATGGGGAATCCAGAGACCAGATGCGCATTGTACATCAGCCAGGAATGAGTGGAAGAATGAGACTGACAATTTATGGTGAAGGGCAGTGAGTAAATCTTTCTAGGTTGTGAAGGCTGATGCCCATCTTGCACTGGAAAGGCAGGACGACTAGGGAGTCATTCCCTGGTGAGAAATAGAGCCTTCCTCCTAGGATCAGGGAGGTAGGGGACTGGTCAGGCACCAATTTTGGCTTTTGATTAACAAACTCAGACTTCTGGATACAAACTTGAGCACAGATAAATTTACCAACACACATACGAAAGAAAGAACCCAGGAGTTTCTGTTTCAGCCCCATTCCAAGCAGGAAAGGAAGCAGGATGGATGGAGAGACACAGAGGATTCTCAAGGTGGCAAAGCTCAGTTTGCTGAAGGACTGCTCTGCCCCAAGAAAAGGTGAAGAAAGGGCCGGCACCAACTTCAGCTCTTGTTTATCGAACCTGGTGTGCTAAACTCCAACTCTGAGAACAGCTTCATTTTTCTAAGCAGTCAATTAAAGGAAGCAATTGGTAGTCCCAGTTTCAGTCCTGCCCCAGGCAGGAACAGAAGTAGGGTGAACTGAGAGGAAATGCAATCCCTCAAGTGGCAGGAGGGCAGTACTTATCCAAGAAAGGGGAACCCAGGCCCAGTTCAAGTGGTGGCTATCATTTAGAGAATTTAGATCCAAGGGCTTGGATATCAGCAACAGTTTTAACCCATAAAAAGAAGAGATCAGCCTTTGTAACAACCACACATCAGCATGGGTGGAAGTGGGGCTGTTTGGGAGTCACTGTAACTTTTCTAGACAGTGGGTAAAGAGTGCTAAGTGTGGGCTCTTCCCCAGGAAAAGGGGGTCAAGGCCCAGCACAGGCGGTGGCTGTTATTTAGAGAATTCAGACCTTAAGGGCTGGGAATACAGCAACAGTTTCAAATAGCCTCCCTTCAGCCTCTGTCTAACTCACGCTCCCAGCAAGGGTGGAGTCAGCTGAGAATTAAATGCAAAGTAACACCTAAGGCCTGTGGGGAGCCGTGGGCTTAAGAGCATCATTTTCTGGGCAGGAAAAGCACAGAATTAGACTCCATAGAAAATATTGCCATCCTGCTCAGTCTCTTCCCCAGGGATCCTTGGTACTGATCTACATGCCCTTCATGAGTCCTGGGCCTGTCTTGTCTGGGAAAAAATGATGGAGTAGGCCCTCTCCAGGGGTATCCTCCACTCATAATCAGTTCTCCAGGTAAAAGCACCTAGATATAATGAAATAAGTGTTGAAAACTTATAGAGGCAAATAAAACAAACACAAGAGATCAATATTCCCTGAGGAGGAAGAGGGAAGAGAAAGCGTTTTCTTGGTGGTAAAAGAATTGCACAAATAGAGCAATCTCAAAAAATCATTCCATATATGCAGGAAAAGAATCAGCTAATTAATACTGAATAAATTCTGATCAGTTAAAATGAGCTACCCAATACATTTAGGATAAGTTGAACCAAGTGTCAAATAAGAGTTATATCACAAAACCAATCAACAAGAACCCCCTAGGCAAGAAAGACTAAATGACTTCCAGCAAAAACTAATTAAAAAATGAAATGCCTAGACACTAGCAAAAAAAAAAATCGTGTTACACTAAAAAAACTAAGATATGGTCCAGTCAAAGGAAAAAATGTAAACTTCAGATGAAATGCAGGAGTTAAAACAGCTAATTAAGGTTTTTCAAAGAAATCTTCTAAGTCAATTCATGGAGATGAATGAAAATGTGGCAAAAGAGATGAAGGATATAAAGGAGCAATTCTTTAATGCTCATTCAATATTGCTGGGCAGGAGCTTCTTGATTGTTTCCATGGAGATATGAACCACTAAACTGTAGGTGGTAACTTTTGATCAATTGGTTTCCATGGAGATGTGTCTCCACCTGTTCAAGCTGGTGTTGCTTTCTAGAGCCCTTTAAGGGAGAACCATTTTGGAAAAGTTTTAGAGCTCACACAGCCAGAGACCTTTGAAGATGAAGAAGGAGAATGCTCCACAGGGAGCTTCATGAAACAAAAAGCCTGATGTGATAGCTAGCAAATGTTGCCATGTTCACCATATGCCTTTCAAATTGAGAAAGAAAGACCAATAACATCATTGGCCTTCTTGAACAAAGGTATCTCAGCCTGGATGCCTTATATTGGACATTTTCATAGCCTTGTCTTAATTTGGACATTTTTACAGTCTTAGGACTGCAAACTTGCAACTTATTAAATCCCCCTTTTTAAAAGCCATTCTGTTTCTGGTATATTGCATTCTGGAAGCCTGAAATGTAGAACAGTGAGCATAAAGATGAACCTAGCAGCACGGAAAAAAATAGCAAAATTTATGGACATGAAAGACACAATAGAAGAGATAAAAATACAATGGAGATATACAACAGCAGCCTTAAAGAAGCAGAAGAAGGAGCAGTGAACTAGAGGACAAGACCATCTGAAATCTTATATGCAAAAGAACAGACAGGGGAAAGAATGGAAAAATTTGAGCAGGGTCTCAAGGAATTGAAGGACAGCATGAAGTGCATGCATATGCACAACTTAGAATTCCAAAAGAAGAAGGGAGCTGATAAGGGGCAGAAATAATATTTTAGGAAAAAATAGCCAAAAATTTCTCAACTCTTATGAAAGACATCAATTTATAGGTTCAAGAAGTACAATGTGCCCTAAAAAGAATAGATTTGAATAAACTACTCCAAGACATTTACTATTCAGACTGTCAAATGCCAAAGAAAAAGAGAGAATTCTGAAAGCAGCGAGAAAAAAAGCAGTCCATTACATACAATGCAAGCTTGGTAAGTTTAAAGGCAGATTTCCCAGAAGAAACCATGTAGGCAAGAAGGCAGTGGTATGGCATATTTAAAGGTACTGAAAGAGAAAAACTGCCACCAAGAATTCTTTATCCAGCAAAACTGTCCTTTAAAAATGAGAAAGAGTTAGAACTATTCACAGAGAAACAGAAACAGTGAGCAACCATTAACAAGAAATACTAAAGGGAGTTCTACAGGCTAACAGGAAAAGACAGGGGATAGAGGCTTAGAGGAGAATGTAGAAATGAGGAATTTCAGTAAGGGTAACTAAAAGTAGAAAAATAGAGAAAAATAAGATATCAAATATAAAATCCAAAGGACAAATGGTCAAATAAAGTACTGCCTTTACAATAATAACATCGAATTATAATGGACTAAACTCTCCAATCAAAAGACATATAGTGTGCTGGTTTGAAACTGTTATGTACCCCAAAAAGCCATGTTCTATTAATCCTGATCCAATCTTGTGGGTGCAGACCAATTGTTTGAGGGGACCTTTTGATTAGGTTGTTTCCATGGATATGTGAACCCGACCAATAACAGACACATTTTTTCCTCGCCTAACAATACTCAACTCCCACATGCAACTGGAAATGCATTAAATCTCCCCAGAATAGGGTGCAAGTCCTTGGATGATATTCACTCTTAAACTTGATATCTTACAACTTAAGTACTGTAACATGAATAAAACAGCATTATAATTGTCGTTTCTGTAATTGATCACACGCTCATAGTTCATATTTATCACTACCTTCTTCTACTACCCATTCAATGCTCCCTTTACCCTCAACAAGCTGGCCATGATTCTTTGTCTGGTGGGTGACCCAAACCTTCATTCCTGAATTTTGAGAGCCATTGGTAGTCCTGCAGTTTTCCATTTATTTTAATCACAGGGAATGGTAGTACTAAAAGATACCCTAGAGGATCTCCTATACTCCAGGAAAACACTTCGTTACCTCCATTGTGAAGTTGCAGTCCTATTTCCCCTGATAGTCAGGGTCAATCACCCCAGCCCATAAAGTGGTCCCCTTCTTGGCTTATTGATCCAGGGGCATGAGTAGCTCAAAGTGACCAGGTGGCAGTCTTAGATTCCAGTTCAATGGAATCATTGTTGTTTCTCTGGGTAGAAGCACTCCTTCTTCTGGAACTAAAACCTATAAACAAGCAGAGCTCAGGGTCACAGGGACAGGATGCAAAAAACTTCCTAGTGGATTGCTAGGGGTAATAGTGAGTGGTGCTACTGCCATTTTGACTCCTTGGTTCCTGGACCTACGGATCCTGGCAATGGGAGAAACAGCACTGTACAATGGACACTGATTCAAAGCATGCACAGCCTCTGAAGAACACCACCCCAGCTCTGCAAGGTATTGCCACCTAATTGGCACCATAATTGAGTTTTCAAAAGGCCACTCCACCATTCTATCAATCCAGCTGCCTCTGGATGATGGG
Source organism: Myrmecophaga tridactyla (assembly GCA_004026745.1). Classification (NCBI taxonomy): domain Eukaryota; kingdom Metazoa; phylum Chordata; class Mammalia; order Pilosa; family Myrmecophagidae; genus Myrmecophaga; species Myrmecophaga tridactyla. The sequence continues at coordinate 80,437 of PVIY010004510.1, forward strand.
GAACATGGTAAGACAAGAGAATTCCATGAGCATGTGCCCATTCTTGCACTTCATTTGCTACGAAGTGTGTTCCTTGATCAGAAGCAATGCTGTGTGGAATGCTATGACGATGGATAAGGCATTCTGCAAGTCCATGGATGGTAGTTTTGGCAGAGGCACTGGATGCAGGGAAAGCAAGCCCATATCCAGGGTATGTGTCTATTCCAGTTAGAACAAATCGCCACCCCTTCCATGATGGGAGTGGTCCAATGTGACCAACCTGCCCCCATGTAGCTGTCTTGTCACCTCAGGGAATGGTGCAATATCAGGGGCTGAGTGTGGGTCTCTGGGGCTGGCAGATTGGGCACTCAGCACTGGCTGTAGCCAGGTCAGCCTCACTGAGTGGAAGTCCATGTTGCTAGAGCCATGCATAATCTCCATCCCTACCACCATGACGACTTTGTTCATGAGCCCATTGGGCAATGCAGAAGTTGCTGGGGAAAGAGGCTGACTGGTATCCACAGAACAGGTCGTCTTATCCACTTGATTATTAAGACCTTCCTCTGCTGAAGTCACCCTCTGGTGCACATTTACATGGGACACAAATAGCTTCATATTTTTAAGCCACTCAGAAAGGTCTATCCACATACCTCTTCCCCAGACTTCTTTGTCACCAATTTTCTAACCATGCTCTTTCCAAGTCCCTGACCACCCAGCCAAACCATTATCAACAGCCCATGAGTCAGCGTACAAACACAGCTCTTGCCAGTTTTCCTTCCAAGTAAAATGAGCAACCAAGTACACTGCTCAAAGTTCTGCCCACTGGGAGGATTTCCCCTCACCATTGTTCTTCAGGGACATCCTGGAAAGGGGTTATAATGCTGCAGCTGTCCACTTTTGAGTTGTACCTGCATATTGTGCAGAACCATCTGTAAACCAAGCCCACGTTTTTTCCTTCTCAGTCAATTCACTGTAAGGAATTCCAGAAGAGGCCATAACTCTGGTCTGGGAAAGAGAAGGAATGCAGACCATGGGTGTTTGGGCCACTTTCTCATGTGACTTATTTGAGCCTTCAGGACCGGCTCTGGCCTGATCTCATATATACCATTTCCATTTTATGATGGAGTGCTCTGCACATGCCCAACTTTATGGTTTAATGCGTCAGACAACACCCAGCTCATGATAAGCAACTCAGGTCCTATGGTTACTTGGTGGTTCATGGTTAAGCATTCAGTCTCTACTAAGGCCCAGTAGCAGGCCAAAAGCTGTTTCTTAAAAGGAGAGTAGTTATCTGCAGCAGATGATAAGGCTTTGCTCTAAAATTCTCAGGCTTTGAATTGTGATTCCCCTATAGGGGCCTTCCAAAGGCTCCAGACAGCATCTCTATTTGCCACTGATCCTTCCAGCACCATTTGATCTGCTGGGTCATATTGTCCAAGTGGCAGAGCAGCTTGTACAGCAGCCTGGACCTGTGAGAGAGACTCCTCTTGTTCAAGTCTCCACTCAAAATTAGCTGCTTTTCTGGTCACTTGATAAATGGGCCAGAGTAGCACATGCAAATAAAAAATATGTTTTCACCAAAATCCAAAGTAGTAACAAGGCATTGTGCCTCTTTTTTTGGTCATAGGTGGGGCTATTCATCTTAGAAGGAATATCTCAACATCCCTCACACCATTGGACACCTAGAAATTTTACTGAGTATTTTTGTTGGATTTATCTCCCATCCCCTGACACACAAATGCCTTACCAATAAGTCTGGACTAGTTACTACTTCTTGCTCACTAGGTCCAATCAACATGATATATCAATATAATGGACCAGTGTGATGTCTTATGGGAGGGAGGAATGATCAAGTTCCCTGCAGAGAAGATTGTGACATAGGGCTGGAGAATTGATATACCCCTGAGGTAGGACAGTGAAAGTGTCCTTACTAACAGCTATTAAGAAAAAAAGCAATTGCCAGATCAATAGCTGCATATCAGGTACCAGGGGATATATTAATTTGCTCAATGATACCATAACTGGAACAGCAGCTGCAATTGAAGTTACCACCTGGTTGAGCTTACAGTAATCCACTGTCATCCTCAAAGACTCTTCTGTTTTCTGAACAGGGCAAATAGGAGAGTTGAATGGGAATGTGGTGGGAATCACCACCCCTGCACTCTTCAAGTCCTTAAGGGTGGTAGTAATCTCTGTAATCCCTCCAGGAATCTAGTATTGCTTCTGATTTTCTATTTTGCTAGGTAAGGGCAGTTCTAGTGGCTTCCACTTGGCCTTTCCTACCATAATAGCCCCCACTCCATGAGTTAGAGAGCCAATGTGGGGATTCTGCCAGTTGCTCAGTATGTCTATTCCAATTGTACATTCTGGAACTGGGGAAATAACTACAGAATGGGTGCGGGGACCCACTGGACCCACTGTGAAACAGACCTGAGCTAAAACTCCATCAATCATCTGACCTAGAACACTTTTGCTTATACAGCTCAAACAGGAATTTAGTGGACTGCCCATTTATTGTACTTCTAGGTGCCCCCGCTACAAGTCTCTGCGAGTCAGATTATTTTGACCCCTGCTTTGAGTCTGCTATCCATTGAAAGCCATGTCCACTTTGTCTTTGGCAATTAAGTGCTGCCATCTGGCTTCTGCCAACTTGGGATCCGATCATCACAATGTGTTTAAGAATTCCAGCTCAGTGACAGCAATTCCTACAGTAATATCTGTCCTATAGAGAAGGGCAACCACAGAGCTCTTCAGGGATGATGGAGCTAGTCTCACAAACTTATTTCTCACAGTTCTGGTAATAGGTGGGTATCCTCTGGACATTTCTGGGGTGTATGAGCAGGCTTTCCATGATAAATCCACTCTAACATTCCAATCTCTAAGCCTCTAGATCCCCTCATCTACATTATACCAGGGCAGTTCTGGCATTTCAACCTCAGGTAATGTCGACCATCTTTTGATCCATGCTTAAGCCAACCAGCCAAGCAAACTGTTACTGCTTTTTCTAACCCCTCGAGCTATAACATTGAATGCAGAATCTCTGCTTAGTGGGCCCATAGCAATAAATTCAGCATAATCCAGCTTTATATTCCTCCCACCATTATCCCACACCCTTAAAATCCATTGTCACACATATTCCATTGATTTCTGTCTATATAAATTGGAAAATTCATGCAGTTATTTTGGAGTATAATGTTCCTCCTCATGGGTGACACTTTGTACCTCAACTTTTGGGGCCTATTGGGACTTTAGTCTAGTTATAGGTCTGGAAGAAATGAGGGGTGGGCGGTGTGGGTCATGAAAAGAATTAGAAGTATCTCCAATGCCAATTGCTTCAGGGCATTCATTTGCAGTTTCATCTGGTGAAACATGATTAATCACTCTAGGGTTAATCTTTTCAGGTGGAGGTTGAGTGGCCAAATCCTTAGGACAAGCTGGAAGTGGGGCAGCTATGTCCTCAGGTTAGACTACTACAGGGTTATCTAGAAAAGACTCAGCATGACCTAGGATTTCAGCCTCTCCACTGATATCATTATCAATCCATATGTTACCATCCCATTTTTCAGGTTACCTTTTCTTTCCAATCAATGCCCTCACTTTAACAGCAAACACTATGCAAGACTGAGATTTCAGCTACTCTAACAATAAGATTCTGAGTCTGATTTTTGGAGATCTCAAGTCTGCAGCTACGGGAAATGAGATTTTCCTTTAGGGCTCTCATAGAAACGTTTATATCTGTCATGCAACGCATAAGCTTCTGATTTGAAGCCTTTAGCACATCCCTTTCCCTCATTAATGTATAAAGCATATCTAACAACAACCAGCCAACATCTCTATACCTCCCATTTCCACAAAACTCTGTAAAGGTGTCAAAAACATTATCCCCCAGAGTATGTCTTCATACAAGGGAAGCATTAGTAGAGTCTAGTGGTGATATTTTGAATATTAAAAAAGAAGAAAGAGAAAAATTGAGGAATTAACTGTTCACTTGGAAGAACTAGAGAAAGAACAGCAAACTAACCCCAAAGTAAAGAAAAGGAAATAAATAATGAAGATTAGAGAAGAAATAAATGAAATTGAGAACAGGAAAACACTAAAGGAAATCAACAAATACAGAAGTTGGTTCTTTGAGAAAATCAATAAAATCGATGAACCCTTAGCTAGGTTGACAGAAAGGGAGAGAGAGAGAGAGAGAGAAAGAGAGAGAGAGAGAGAGAGAGAGAGAGAGAGAGAGAGAGAGAGAGAGAGAGAGAGAGAGAGAGAGAGAGAGAGAGAGAGAGAGAGAGGGAGGGAGAGAGAGAGAGAGAGAGAATGCAAATAAATAAAATCAGAAATGAAAGAGGAGATATAATCACTGAACCCACAGAAATAAAGGAAGTAAAAACAAGAGGATACTATAAGCAACTATATGCTAATAAACTAGAAAAGGTAGGTGAAAAGGACAATGTCCTAGAAAGGACATGAACAACCAACACTTGCTGGAGAAGAAATAGATGACCTCAACAAACCAATTACAAGTAAAGAGATTTAGTCAGTCCTCAAGCAGCCCCCCCCAAAAAAGTCGAGGACTAGATGGCTCCACATGTGAATTCCACCAATGATTCAAGAAATAATTAGTACCCATCCTGCTCAAACTCTTCAAAAAAGCTGAAGTGGAGGGAAAGCTACCTAACTCATTCTATGAAAGCTAACATCACCCTAATACCAAAGCCATACAATATACTACAATAAAAAAATTACAATCCAATCTCTTTCATGAATATAGATGCAAAAATCCTCAACAAAATACTTGCAAATAGAACTGAGCATCACATTAAAAGAATTACACAACATGACCAAATGGGATTTATTTCAGGTATGCAAGGATGGTGCAACATTAGAAAATCAATTAATGTAATACATCATATCAACAAACAAAAGCAGAAAAACCACCTGATCTTCTCAATTGATACAGAAAAGGCATTTGACAAAATTCAACATCCTCTGTTGATAAAAATAATTCAAGGCATAGGAATTCAAGGGGACTTCCTCAACATGATAAAATGAATATATGAAAAACCCTCAGCTAACATCATCATCAATGGGAAAAGACTAAAACCCTTCCCTGTAAGATCAGGAACAAGACAAGGATGCCCACTGTCACCACTGATATTCAACATTGTGCTGGAAGTTCTAGACAGAACAATTAGACAAAAAAAAAAAAGAAAGAAAGAAACAAAAAGCATCTAAATTGGAAAGGAAGAAGTAAAACTCATGGTTTGCAAGTGATATGATAATATATGTCAAAAATCCCTAAAAACATACAGAAAATCTACTAGAGATAATAAATGAGTACAACAATGTGTCAGGGTACAAGATCAACACCCAAAAATCAGCAGTGCTTCTAGACACTAGTGATGAGCAATCTGAGGAGGAAATCAAGAAAAAAAATTCATTTACAATACCAATCAAAAGAATAAAATATTTAGGAATAAATTTAACTAAGGATACAAAAGACCTAGACCCGTATACAGAAAAATACAAGAAATTGATAAAACAAATCATGGAAGACTTAATTAAGTAGAACAGCATACTGGGTTCATAGCTTATAAGATGAAATATAGTTAAGATGTCAATTTTACCCAAATTGATTTATAGATTCAATGAAATACCAATTAAAATCCCAAAAACTTACTTTGCAGTAATAGAAAAAATAGTAACCAAATTTATTTGGAAGGGCAAGGTGCCCCTAATAATTAAAAATATCTAAAGATAGAAAAATGAACTGGGAGGTATCAAACTATGTGACTTTAAAGCACATTATGAAACTACAATAGTCAAAACAGCATAGTATTGGCATAAAGATATATATATACAGATCAATAGACTTGAATACCGTATTCAGAAAGAGATCCTCTCATCTAAGGACAAGTGATCATTGATAAGGCAGTCAAGCCAACCCACCTGGGAGAGAGTCCTCTTCAATAAATGGTGCTTGGAGAACTGGATATCCAAATGCGAAAGAATGAAAGAGGATCCATGTCTTACACCCTATACAAAAATTAACTCAAGCTATTATAGCAGTCACATTGAGTCCAGAGTGGTGATTGTTATTTCTGGATTTTGAGGGGCTATTTTATATATGTATAACCGGTATTTAGAGATAATAATGAAGCCGATCAGGTTGGAATTAAGGTAATTTAGAATATATGAGTAAGAAGATAATTGCCAGTATTTTAGAACGTCACCTAGTCTTTTAGATGAAAGGAAAAATTTTTATTATGTCCAGAACTGAGGTTTACTGTAGCTTATAATTAAAGTCAACCTGTCTGGATAGATCAGTTAAAAAGGGTGCCCAGAATAATAATGAGAGCCCTTAATCCTGTATAGCTTAATATAATGCTTGGATACATCCCAGAGTCTATTAAGCAGATAATCAAAAAGTATTGGCAAAGTCCCTTGAGGGATGGAAGAAAAAATATGGAACTATTAAAATTTCCCACCAGGGAAAACCCAGATACTGTGCCAAACATTAGGGAAACCCAAATCAATAGGCCAAGTCCTTGATCTTGAGGCTTGTTCCTGTGAAGCTTATGCATATAGTAGAGAAGCTTAGCCTACTTTTAGGTATACCTAAGAGTCACCCTGGAAGACCTCTTTTGTTGCTCATATGTGGCCTTTCTCTCTCTAAACCCAACTCTGCAAGTTAAACCATTGCTCTCAACCCTACATGGGACATGGCATCCAGGAATGAAAGGTTGTCTGGAGGGATGGGAGATGAACCCCAGGGATGAGCCTGGCTCTGGCACTGTGGGATCAACAATGCCATCATGACCAAAAGGTGGAAAAAATATATAAAAAATAAGGTATGAGAGGCTGAGAGAGTTCAAATAGAGTTGAGAGGCTACACTAGAGGTCACTCCTATGCATGCATATCATAACTTGCAAACCCCAACCAAAACCACACCTGACAATCCTAAACAACACCTAGGGCATTATATAAGATTCTACAAATGTTCCATGCACTAGGATAACTCCCCAAAACCTACACCTCCAGATGGGTCCCTGGACCAGGTAAGTCCTGAAATGCAAAGGGGCCAGCCTCTCCAGAACCTCAACTAGTTCCATCCCTCTATCCCATATTATCAACAGCCCCTTCCAACATGAAAAAGTTAGAAAGGACATATCCAAAATACCCTTAAAGAGGTGGAGAAAGATCAAAGGTGATGATGGAGTTATACAAAGTCAGGTTTGAAATATGAGTATGAGTGCTGAATCATTATTCTGATATTTCTTTTAGCCTCCAGTACCTTACAGCAGCTAGATATGAAAACCTAAAATTGTGGAATTGTAACCCATACCAAACTCTGAAATCTGTTCTACAATTAATTGTTGTGATATACTTTGAAATTTATTGCTTTTATGTATATATGTTAAAGAGAAGGAGGAGTATAACAGAGAAGATAAGATTCAACAATGAATATGACTGCTGAATAATTATATTCATATTCCTGTTGCTCTCCAGTGTCTTGGAGCAGCTAGAAGAAAAAAAAGTCATGGAACTGTAACCCATACCAAACTTTAAAATCTGTTAAAATATACTTGGAAATTTATTGCTTTTTTGTGTATATGTTATATCTCACTATTTAAAAATGTTAAAAATTTTAAAAATTAACTCAAAACATTTAACATTAAAACCAGAAAAATTTTGGAAAAAAATCTAGGGAAATATCTTATAAATCTTGTAATAGGAGGTGGTTTCCTAGCTCTTACATACAAAGCATGAGCACTGAAAAAAGAAATAGATAAATGGGAATGCCTCAAAATTAAAAACTTCTGTGCATCAAAGAACTCTGTCAAGAAAGTAAAAAGTCACCCTAAGCAATGGGAGAAAATATTTAGAAACCACATATCAGATAAGGGTTTACTATTCAGAATATATAAGGATATCCTTCAACTCAACAACAAAAAGACAAACAACTCAATTAAAATCGGCAAAAGAGATGAACAGACACATTTCAGAAGAGGAAATACAAATAGCCAAAAGGCACATGAAAAGATGTTCAACTTCACTGGTTATTAAGTAAATGCAAATAAAAACCACAATGAGATATCTGACACTCACTAGAATGGCCGTTATAAAAAAAAAACACTAAATGATAAGTGCTGGAGAGGAAGTGAAGAAATAGGCAAACTTGTCCACTGTTGGTGGGAATGTAAAATGGCACAACTGCTCTGAAAGCAATTTGGTGGTTCTTCAGGAAGCTAAGTATAGAATTATCATATGATCCAGCAATCCCATTACTAGATATATTATTCAGAGGACCTGAGGGTACATTACACACCAATGTCTATAACAGCATTATTTATGATTGCCAGTAGATGGAAACAACCGCAATGTCCATCAATGGATGGCCCGTTTAACAAGCTGTGGTTTATACATACAATGGAATATTATGCAGCTGTGAGATAGAATAAAGTCATGAAGCATGTAACAACGAGGATAAACTTTGAGGACGTCATGCTGAGTGGAATTAGCCAGAAACAAAATGACAAATGCTATGGTCTCACTAATATGAACTAACATTAATTAGGGAACTTTGAGAGTTAAAGTTAAGAACATAGTTTATTAGGAGATAGAAATAGGGTAGAGATTGGGTATTTGGTGAGGAAGGGACACAGACTGTGCAACAGGTTTGATTGTAAAAATTCAGAAATACATAGCATAATAATTCCTGATTGTAGTACAATAATATAAGTACGCTGAATGAAGCTGAATGTGACTATGCTAGAGCGAGAAGGATTGGGGGCATGTATGAAACCAGAAGGAAAAAGAAAGGATAAAGACTGAGATGATATAATTTAGGAATGCCTAGAGTGGACAATGATGGTGATTAAAGGTACAAATAAAAAAACGTTTTTCCATGACGGAGAACAAATGAATTTCAACATTGCAAGGTGTTGAAAATGGATGGTATATAGAAAAAGTACAATAAATGCAAGCAAGGGTCTATAGTCAACAATAACAGTGTAATATGCTTCCAATGAATGTAACAAAGGCATTATGCCAAAACTAAATGCCAAAAGGTAGGGGGCATAGGGGAGGGATATGCATTCTTTGTGAAAGAAAATGAAATGTCTTCTTAAAGATTATGGTGGTGAAGCAATGTCTGTATACTTAGGTTGGATTGTATGGAGTGTGACTAAAACTGTTTAAAAATGAACAGAAACAAGTGTCAGAGAAAATGCAGAGAAAGGGATGTATCTATTCACTATTGGTAGGGAAACTGAGACGTGCAGTCCCTTGGAGGGCAGTATGGTGGTTCAACAGGAAGCTGGGGGTAGGGTTGCCACATAATCCTAAAACCCTGTGGTTCAGTATATACCTGGAGAGACTGAGTGTGGGGACATGAATAGACATTTGTGTTGTAGTGTTTATCGCTGTGAATGTTCTTGATTAACAATGGATGGAAGCGACCAAATGGTACAACGACTAAGGAATGGAAGGGGGTACTTTGGTGTATATATACAATGGACTCCTGAGCAGCTGAAAGAAGGAAGTTGTGAGGCATGCCACTAGGTGTATGAACCTTAAGGATTATATGTTGAATGAAATGTCAGGAACAAACAGAGAAATATTATCATGGTCCAATCATATGGACAATGTATAATATAAAAACTCAGTGAAATGAAGTTGAGAGCATGGGTTATCATGTTGGGGCCTATTGTAAAGGGTCCTAGATTGTAAGCTCTTACAGCAGTCACATATATTTAGGAGTTATAACTGTTATTTCTAAATTCTATGATTCTGAACTATTTTTATATGGTCATTCCCAGAAAGTTTGGGTATTTATGTCACACCTGAGACGGTTAGAGCTCTGAAGCTATGAAAGTCAGTAGTACTCCATTGAGGAACTGTTTAAAAAGTTGAAAAAGTGACCAGGCATTGACTAAAGATGTGAATGAAGCTGATCTGCGTAGGACTAAGGTATATCAGAATACAGGGTAAAGGATGATATGGTCCATATTTTAAAAGTTCAACTTCTGTATGTATTTTTGCTGATATGCCTTTAAGAGGGAACCATTTTAGAAGAAGCCGCAGAATAGACAGAGCCAACAGGAGACCTAGATGTTTGGAAAGCCCCTGGGGAAGGTGTTTGAAACAAGAAGCCAAAGGACCAGTAGATGCCAGCCGCATGCCTTCTCAGTTGTTAGAGGTGCTCCAGACCCCCTGACCTTCTTCAGTCAAGGTATCTTTTCCTAGATGCCTTAATTTGGACATTTTTATGGGCTTAGAACTGTAAACCTTACACAAACTATTCCATTTCTGGTGTATTGCATTCTAGCAGCTTAAGTAAACTAAGCCTTTATATTTGTTCACTTCGTGTTATCTATCATTTACGTGAAATCTAGTTCCATTTTTTCATCTTTCTTGCCATTTGTTATTTTATGTGTTCAAGTTCAATTGTCCTATCTTCCAATTTGCTTTTTCTTTCTTCTGCCTCTTCAAATCTGCTATTGTGTGTCTCTAGTATACTTTTAATGGGGTCTAAAGTATCTTTCATCTGTATAAGATCTGCCATTTTTCTATTTATTCTTTCAAATTCTTTTTTATGCTCTTCCAGTGTGTTTTTTGTTTTTGTATGCTGTATGGTGGGGTCACATTTCATTATTTTTCCATGTGAGTATCCTGTTATTACAGCACCATTTGTTGAATTTTTCTTTACTGGTTTTGTTTCTTTGTTTTGCTTGTTTGCTTGCTTTTTGGGAATTGAACCCAGGTCTCCCATATGGCAGGCAAGAATTCTACCACTGAAATAACTTTGCACACCCACAGTGTCTTTTTAATATCTTTTATGTTGCTATGAATATTGTTGATTAGTTAGTTGTTCCAGATTCTGTGCATCCTCCAGTGATTTAAATAGCTCAATTGACTAGGCCATATCTGCCCAAGTCTTAACATGCTTTATGATTTTCTGTTGCACCCAGGGCATCTAAATGTCTTAATAATGTTATTTTGTTAGTGAATTTCCTTCTTGCATATATGGTTTTTTATTTAGATTTGCATTGAAAGTCCCCTTTTAGACTTGATTTGTCAGTCCTTTCCCCCCCAAACCAAGCCTCAGATCCTATAGGGGGGTTGCAATTCTCCTTAAAGCTCTATTAAGAGTTAGGCAGGTAGGCACTTTGTCAGACTGCACTTTCCATTTTTCCCCAGGAGATAGCACTCTTGAGACACCTCTTCCCGTCAAGCTTGCCTTTCCCCAGCTACAGGTTTCAATTAAATTAATTAGAAACCCAATATGAAGTTCGAGGAAGATGGTGGAATAGAATAGGTCAAGTCCATCCTTGCTCCAAGGAACTGCTATAGAAGGGATGGGAAGATAAGTGAAACAGCGATTCTGGGGTGTAATTGGCCTGGGAGAGTCTTCTACATCACATTGGGAGGCCCTTACAAAAGCTGAAGAACTGAGAAGCAGAGAACTGGAAGATTAGTGGATATAATGGAGGAAAACTTCCCAACCCTTATAAAAAACTTAAATATGCAAATCTAAGAAGCTCAATGAACTCCTAATAGAATAAATCCAAATAGGCTTTCCCTAAGACACAGAGAATCAGTCCATCAAATGTTGAAGAGAAGCAGAACATCCTGAGAACATCAAAAGAAAAACAATCTACCATATACAAAGGAAACCACATAAGACTGAGTACAGACTACTCAACTGGCACTATGGAACCAAGAAGGCAGTGGTATGATATATTTAAGATCCTGAAAGAGAAGGATTTCCAGCGAAAATCCTTCAAAACTGTACCCAGCCAAATTGCCCTTCAAAACTGAGGGAGTGGTTAAAATTTTCACTGACAAACAAGTCCTGAAAGAATTTGTCAAAAAGAGACTGGCTCCATAAGAAATACTAAATGGAGTTCTGCTGGCTGAAAAAGAAAGACAGGAGAGGGAAGTTTGGAAGAGGGCACAGAATTGAAGAGTACCAGTAAGTGTAACTTAAAGGATAAAAAGAGAAAGAAGGAAAACAATATATAGATATGACAAATAAAATCCAGAGGATAAGATGGTGGATTCAAGAAATGCCTTTACAGTAATAACTTTGAATGTTAATGGACTGAACTTACCAATTAAAAGATACAGATTGGCAGAATGGCTTAAGAAATATAATCCAGCTATGTACTACTTACAAGAGACTCATCTTAGACACAAGGACACAAATAGTTTGAAAGTGAAAGGATGGAAAAAGTTGTTCCATGTAAGCTGTAACCAAAAGAAAGCAAGAATAGATTTTAAATGTAAAGAAATCATTATAGACAAGGAAGGACACTATATATGAATAAAAGGAACAATTCATCAAGAAAAAATAACAATCATAAAAGATTATGCTCCTAATAAAGGAGCTCCAAAATATATGAGACAGACATTGGTAAAACTGAAGGGATAGATAGATGTTTCAACAATAATATTAGGAGATGTCAATACACCAATATCCTCTATAGGTAGAACAACCAGACAGAAGGTCAACAAGGAAATAGAGAACTTAAACAATTTGATAAATGAATTAGACCTAACAGACATATAAAGGTTATTACAACCCAAAAAATTCTTCTCTAGTGCTCATGGAACATTTTCCAGGGTAGATCATATGCTGGGGGTACAAAACAGGTCTTTATAAATTTAGAAACATTGAAATTATTCAAAGCACTTTCTTTGATCACAAGAGAATGCAGCTGGAAATCAAGACTACAGTGAGATACCACCTCACCTATCAGAATGGCTGCTATTATTCAAACAGGAAACTACAAATATTGGAGAGGACGTGGAGAAATTTGGGCACTTGGTACAGTTGCTATGGAAGACAGTCTGGTGGTTCCTCAGAAAACTAAATAGCAAGTTGCCTTATGACCCAGCAATACCACTATTCAGTATATACCCAGGAGAGCTGAAAGCAGTGACACAAACAGTTGCATGCCAATGTTCACAGCAGCATTATTCACATTCACCAAAAGATGGAAACAATCCAACTGCCCATCAACAGATGAGTGGATTAACAAAATGTAGTATATACATATGATGGAATATTTTTCAGCAGTAAGATGAAACGACATCCTGAGGCACATGACAAGATGGATGAGCCTTAAAGCCATAATGCTGAGTGAAATAAACCAGACATAAAAGGAAAGATATTGTGGATTCCACTTTTATGACCACGGTAAAAGTAAAAATCAGAGGCTTATAATACAGAATATAGGTGGCCTAGAGATACACAGAAGTTTGAGATGGGTGAAAAGTTAGCTAATGAGGTTGAACTTAATTGTAAGTGAGTAAATGTAAGTGAATGTGGTTCACTAGTGGGTCTATAAGTAATATTACCATATTGAAGGTGAACATGATTGAAATAGGTTCTATAGACTCATATGTCCCATTGATTAACACTACAAATATAAATAAGTTCTTGCAAGAACTACTGCAAAGTTACGAATCTTGTACAAAAAAGGTATAATTTCAGGGTATAGGGGGCAACAGCTATTGCATGCTATGGACTATGTTTAACAGGAAAACATCATCAGTACTGCAGCAATACCAGTGGTATGCAATAGGGGGAGGGACAAGAGTGAGGGAGTGGCTTGGATTTTCTATTTGGTGATGGTCTGTTTATTGGTTTTCATTTGGGAACAATGAAATTATCTAAAATTGAGAGAGTATTGATGGACTGTTGACTTTAGATGTTCTATATGAGTCCCAGGAGATAGAGGTGGATGAAAGATTCACTGACTGAGGAATAGATTGGCAAATGATACTGTATATGTATGACTGAACATTGTGCTGCTGCAAAAATGAATGAAGTGGTAAGGCATGCAACAGTGTGAATGAACCTGTGGGACATTTGGTGTGGCAAAATATTACAGAAACCAAAAAGCAAATATTGTACGATACCATTTAGAAAATAATTATAAGAAAACTGGGGCCTAGATTATAAGCTCTTATAGCAGTCACACTTAGTCTGGAGTGGTAATTGTTATTTCTAGATTGTGATGGGGCTGTTTTATATATGTATAACCTGGTATTTAGAGATAAGAATAAAAGACAACCAGGTCAGGATTAACATAATTCAGAATACAGGGGTAAGGAAGACATTGCCTGTATTTTAGAACTTCACCTACTCTTTGGGACCAAAGGAAGAAAGGTTTATTTTGTCCATAACCTAAATTTCTGTAGCACATAATCTAACATAACCCGTCTGTATAGATTATTCAAACAATCCAAACACATGGAGCCCAGAATAACAATGAGAGCCTTTAATCCTGTACAGGCCAATTTTAATGCCTGGATACATCTCAGAGTATATTAAGCAGATAATCAAAATATATTGGCAAAGTCCCTTGAGAGAGAGAACATATATGGAACTATTAAATTTTACCACCAGTGAAACCCCAGATATTGTGCCAAACATTATGGACACCTAAATCCATAGTCCAAGCACTTGATCTTGAGGCTTCCTTTAGCTTATGTAAATAGAAGAGAAGCTTAGCCTATCTATAGGTATACCTAGAAGTCATCTCTGGAGGACCTCTATTGTTGCTCAGATGTGGCCCCCCTCTCTCTCTAAGACCAACTCTGCAATTGAAACCATTGCTCTCCCCTCTATATGGGACAGGACACCCAGGGATGAAAGTTTCCCTGGCAGAGTGGGAAATGACTCCCAGGGATGAGCCTGGCCCTGGCACTGTGGGATCAACAATGCCATCCTGACCAAAAGGGGGGAAAGAAATGTAACAAATTAGGTGTGGATGGCTGAAAGAGTTCAGGTGGATTTGAGAGGCTGTTCTGTATGTCACTCTTATGCACACTTCAGTTAGACATTGCTACCGGCCATAACTTGCCAAGCCCTGACCACAACTATCCCTGCCAGTCCTGAAGAATATCCAGGGCATTATGTAAGATTCTACAAAGGTTCCATGCACTGGGATAGTTTTCCAGAAACCTGCAGCCTCCAGGTGTGTCCCTGGATGAGATAGGTCCTGAAATGCAGAGGGGCTAGACGTTCCAAAACATCAACTAGTTCCATCCCCCTATTGTCAACAGTCCCTTTCAACATGAAAAGGTTGGAATGAGCCTGGCCCAAATACCATTAA
This sequence comes from Myrmecophaga tridactyla, assembly GCA_004026745.1. Taxonomy (NCBI): domain Eukaryota; kingdom Metazoa; phylum Chordata; class Mammalia; order Pilosa; family Myrmecophagidae; genus Myrmecophaga; species Myrmecophaga tridactyla. Next base: position 95,539 of record PVIY010004510.1, read on the forward strand.
AGAGTGGGAGAAAGATCAAAGGTGATGGTGGAGTTATACAGAGAGGGTAAGGTTTAACAAATGAATTTGAGTGCTGAACCATTATGTTGATATGTCTTTCAGGTTCCAGTATCTTAGAGCAGCCAGAAGTAAAAACCTAAAGTGTGGAATTGTAACCCATACTAAACTCTGAAATCTGTTCTACAACTAATTGTTAAAATGTACTTTGAAATTTATTGCTTTTTTTGTATATTTGTTATTTTTCACAAAAAAGAAAAAAGAGGAGAAGGAAGAGTATAACACAGAGGATAGGATTTGATGGATGATTGTGACTGCTGAGTCGTTTTATTGATGTTTCTTTTGGTGTCAGTAGCTTGGAGCAGCTAGAGGAAAAGATGAAAGATCATGGAACTTGGACTCATGCCAGTCTTTGGGATCTGTTCTATAGCTACTTGTTCACACATAATTGGAAGTTTGTTGCTTTTCTGTGTATATGTTATACTTCACAATAGAAAATATGTTTAAAAAAACCACAAAGAGAGACTATTTCATGCCTACTAGAATGGCCATTATAAAAACAAAAAACAAAAAAAGCAGAGAACTACAAGTTTTGAAGAGTATGTGGAGAAATAGGCACACTTATTCATTGTTGGTGAGAATGCACAATGGTGCTGTCACTCTGGAAGGCACCTGGTGATTTCTTAGAAAGTTAAATATAAAATTGCCATATAATCCAGCAATTCTGTTTTTAGGCATATACTCAGAAGAACTGAAAGAAAGAGCACAAATACACATTTGCAGACAGATGTTTATAGTTGCATTTTTATGATTGACAATAGATGGAAACAGCCCAAGTTTCCATCAATGGATGAGTAGAAAAACAATCTGTGGTATATGCATATGATGGAATATTATGCATTGTAGGAAAGAATGAAGTCATAATAAATGCAATGGTGTGGATGAACCTTGAAGACTTTATGTTGAGCAAAATAAGCCAGAACAAAAGGACAAATACTGCATGGTCTCACTTATATGAACTAATTGTAATGAGAAAATGCAGAGCTAAATTCTAGAGCATAGGTTATCAGAACATAGAAAGAGGATAGAGATTGGGCAATTGATACTTAAGGAATATAGAATGTTTAATAAAGTTGATTGTAAATGTTCAGAATTGGATAGCATGGTACTGTGTGATGGCAGCACAATACTGTAGAGTAAGTAACAAAGATGAGTGTGAGCATGGTTGGAATAGGAAGGCTAGCGTCATGTACATCACCAGAAGGAAAGCTAGAGGATAAAAATGGGACTGTATAACTTAGTGAAACCTAGAGTGGTTGATGATGGTGGTTAATTGTACAAATATAAGAAAGTTCTTACATGAATTAGAACTAATGTACATTACTATTACAAGGTGTTATTAATACAGTGGTATATGGGAAAAATACAATCACGCAAATTAAGGTCTATAGTTAACAGTAACACTGAAATATTCTTTGGTTATTTATAACAAAGGCACTAAACCAAAGCTAAATGTCAGTAATAGGGGGATATAAGGGTATGAGACTTTTTTGGGGGGAAAAAATGAGAATGATCTCATATTGATTGTGACGGTGAATGCATAAGTTTGTGAATATACCAAGAGCCATTGATTGTACACTTAGGATGGATTACGTCGTGAATATAACTGTTTAAATAATAAATATGTAATAAATAGATTTCAACAGGCCTATAACTGGTAAAGAGATGGAATCAGTCATCAAAACCTCCCAACAAAGAAAAGCCCAGGACCACACAGATTCCTGGTGGAGTTTTACCAAACATTCAAGAATTACCAGCAAATCTGCTCAAAGTCTTCTAAAACACTGAAGAGGAGGGAATACCCCTAATTCATTCTATAAGGCAAACATCAGCTCAAGTGGTGGCTCTCATCAGAGAATTCAGTCCCCAGGGGCTGAAAAACAGAAATAGCTTAAGTCTGCACTCTACCTCAGCCTGTGTCTTAATCATGCCACTGGCAGAGACAGGGTCTGATGAGAATTAAATGCACCTCACCACCTTATGCTGGTGGGGATCTGTGGGCTGACAAGAGCCACCTGCTTGGCAGGACAGGAAAAGCACATAATTAAGAGAGCCCACCAGAAAGACTGGCAAACTATTGGGTCTCATCCTAGGGAAACTTGAAACTGATTAAACCCTCTTCCTGAGTACTAGGCCTGTCTTGTCTGGAAAATTCTAACTGGTAGGCAAACAAACAAAAGAACCAGAAAAACACAAGCTGAAAAATTCTGATCGGTTTAACAGAAGCTATGCTAGGGGGCTAGAATTAGTTGAACTGGATGTCAAAGAACAGACAGAGAACAGAGCAATGAGTAGAAGGAAATACTAGTGGTCAATGAGAGGGAGGGGTAAGTTGTATGGTAGGTATGAGTTTTTTCTTTTTTCTTTATATTTCTTTTTCTGGAGTGATGCAACTGTTCTAAAAAATGATCATGGAGATGAATACATAAATATGTGATGATATTGAGACATTAATTATACACTATGTATGGAATGTATTTGTGTTAAGATTTCTCAATAACATATTTTTTTAAATAAAAATATAAGGGAATGTTTAAAATACTTTCAGACAAACTACACTCCAAGAGTTCGAAAAGGAGTCCTGCTCTACAAGAAATACTAAAGGGAGCACTAAGGGCAGATAGGAAAAGACAGGAGAGAGAAGTTTGCAGAATAATGTAGAAATGAAGATTATCAATAAGGGTAAAAAGAGAAATAAAATATGACCTATAAAATCCAAAACAAACTGGTAGAATAAAGTACTCCCTTTACATTAATAACATTAAATGTTAATGGATTAAACTCTCTAGTCAAAAGACATGCAGAATGGATTAAAAAAAAAACAGGACCCATCTATATGCTGTCTAAAAGAGATTCACTTTAGATCCAAGAACAAAAATAGGTTGAAAATGAAAGAGGAAAGCTAGGGACATGCATGACACCAGAGGAAAGATATAGGATAAAAACTGGTGCTGTGATAAAGACCAAGATGGTATAATCTAGGAATGCTGAGAGTGCACAATGATAGTGACTAAATGTACAAATTAAAACATGTTTTTTGTATGAGGAAGAACAAAGGAATGTCCATATTGAAGTGTGTTGAAAATAGGTGGTCATTCATATTTTAAAACTTCAATTTCTGCATGAGGCTAAAGCAAGAAATGTTTATTTGGTACAATATTTAACTAGTGCATTTTCTAATTTAACTAATATGGACAGTGTAATTGAACTCCGTAAGTACGGAACCATGAATAGGGCATAAGATTTTGCTCGTTTATCCAGGTTAGGGTGATGCCCTGATAAATCCCAGAGTGATTTGAAAAATGAATAGAGAAGTATTTACAAAGTCCCCTTGGGGGAATGGGGAGAAAGGAGGAAAATTCAACTTCCCCATTTGGAGAATTCCTGATATTCTTGCAAGCAGTGGGGACAAGCACATCAATAGGCTAGCCCTCAATCTTGGGGTTTGCCCCTATGGAAACTTATTCCCACAAAGTACAGGCTAAGCCTACTTAAAATTAGGACTCAGTCACACCCAGAGACCTCTTTTGTTGCTCAAATGTGGCCTCTCTCTCAGCTGACACAGCAAGCGAACTCACTGCCATCCCCTCCTCTATGTAGGACATGACTCCCAGGGGTGTAAATCTCCCTGGCAACATGGGAAAGAAATCTTAGAATGAAGCTGGGACTCAGCATCAAGGGATTGAGAAAACCTTCTCTATGAAAAAGGGGGGAGGGAGAAATGAGACAAAATAAAGTGTCAGTGGCTGCAAGATTTCAAACAGAGTCGAGAGGTTATCCTGGAGGTTATTCTTACACATTATATATATATATCCCTTGTCCTAGTTTGCTACTGACAGGAATGCAATATACCAGAAACGGAATGGCTTTTAAAAAGGTGAACTTAATGAGTTTCTAGTTTACAGCTCTAAGGCCGAGAAAATGTCCCAATTAAAACAGGTCTATAGAAATGTCCAATCTAAGGCATCCAGGGAAAGATATCTAGGTTAAAGAAGGCCAATGAAGTTCAGGGTTTCTCTCTCAAGTGAGAAGGTAAATGGCAAACACAGGGTTTCTCTCTCATCTGGAAAGGCATGTGGCGAACACTGCATCATCTGCTAGTGTTCTCTCCTGGCTTCCTTTCATGAAGCTCCCTGGGAGGTATTTTCCTTATTCATCTCCAAAGGTCACTGGCTGGTGGACTCTGCTTCTTGTGGCTGTGTCATTCTCTGCTCTCTCAGAATCTTCTGGTTTTCTCTCTTGTCATCCTCTAGCTTTTTCCAAAGTGTTTCTTCTTTTAAAGGATTCCAGTAAAACCAATCAAGACCCACCTGGAATGGGTGGAGACCCATCTCTACCTATCAAGTTCAATACCCACACTGATAAAGTCACATTTGCATGGAAATAACTCAATCAGGTTTCCAACCTATAGTGCTGAATAGGGATTAAGGGAAATGGTTGCTCCCACAAGACTGCTTACGGTTAAATCGTGGCTTTTCTAGGGTACATAAATCCTTTCAAACCAGCACATTCCACCCTCTGGACCCTAAAAAAGACATGTTTTATCCATATACAAAATGCATTCATTCCATCACAATATCAGAAAACTTTAAAGCATTTCAATAACAATCAAATGCAATACAAGGATAAAACCAGTACAAAGTCTCAAAGTTAGTTACAGGCATGGATTATTCCTAAGGGAAAATTTTCCTCTGGCTCTGGACCTGTGAAACTCAGAACACGTTTCTGCCAACATACAAAGGAGGAACAGTCATAGGATATGCATACCCATTTCCATAGGGTGTATTAGAGTGGCTAGAGGGAAGTACCTGAAACTGCAGAGCTGTGTTCCAGTAGCCATGTTTCTTGAACATGGTTGTATAATGATATAGCTTTAACAATGTGACTGTGTGATTGTGAAAACCTTGTGTCTGATGCTCCTTTTATCTATGGTATGGACAGATTAATTAAAAATAGGCATAAAATAAACAAATAATAAGGGAAACAAAGATTAAAATAAATTGAGTAGATTGAAATACTAGTTGTCAGTGAGAGGGAGGAGTAAGGGGTATGACATGCATGAGTTTTTTTCTTTTTTTCTTCTTTTGCTGGAGAGATGCAAATGTTCAAAAAAAAGGATCATGGTGATGAATATATAACTATGTGATGATATTGTGAGCCATTGATTGTAACCATGTCAAGAATGTTTGTATGTTTCTTGTTTACAATTAAAATATTAAAAAAAAACAACCACTGGTGCTGTATAACTTTGCAAAACCTAGAGTGGACATAGATGGTGATTAAACATACAAATATAAGAAAGTTTTTACATGAGGAAAAGTAAATGAATGTCAACATTGCAAGGTATTGAAAATCAGATGGAGTGCCAGTTTGAATCTGTTGTGGACCCGAGAAAAGCCATGCCCTTTAAACCTCATTCAATATTGCTGGGTGGAAGCTTTTTGATTATTCCCATGGAGATGTGTGATCCACCCAATTTTGGGTGGTAACCTTTGATTAGAGGGCTTCCATGGAGATGTGTCTCCACCCATTCAAGGTGGAGTTGCTCACTGGAGCCCTTTAAGAAGGAACCATTTTGGGAAAAACTTTAAAGCCATGAGAGCCATGAGAGACCACACAGCCAGAGATCTGTGGAGATGAAGAAGGAAAATGCCCCCAGGGGAGCTTTTTTTTTTTTTTTTAGTTGTGCCTTTATTCACACCGTAGTTCATTAAAAACATCTGTCTTCAAGAGCCTATAAATAAAGCGACAACCCACTAATGTGGGTTAGAAGTCGCCCCTCAGCATGGTATTTTTTGTTTTGTTTTTTTTAAAAGCATTATTTCTTAATAGGAATCTTATCACACAGCAGTTACAAGAATGTTGGATATAATGACATACACAATCTGAACAAGAAACACTGACTGAGAATTTACATCATATGGTAAAAATACAGAGTCCAAGTTAGCGGTGTGGACAGACGCATGCGGGCCGGGGGTGGGGCGCGGAGGTGGGGACCCCTCCAGGCTGGGCACGGGGGTCCCCAGCAGTAAGGCTGCATTCCGCGCCAGGCCACATCTCCCACCAAGAGAGACAGGCTTCCACGCACCTATAGGCCAGAAGGAACGCTGACCTGCAGACACCTGAGCTGGCGGTCTGGGATGGTTCTGGGCCACACCCACGACAACAGTGACCAGTGAACGCCATGCAAGCAGCAGGAAGCATCGCCACTTACTCTAGGTGGGAGACGGAAGGTGTTACGATATGGCCTCCTTGTCTACGTTTTCTTCACAACTGACATGCATTTAAGAGTGGGGGGCTTTCATGGTGGTTTCACCTAACAGTACGCTTACAAAATGTGAGAATTATCTAGTAACATATTTTAGTTGCACACTTAACAGATAACATGAATGTATAGATTTAAGCCAAAAGGTAGAAGGGTGTACGTCTTAATTTTAATGCTTGAGTTTTAGTTTCTACCGCTGTCCTAATGAAAGTAATACAATTCGTGTTTATTAACCAGATCAGGTACTAGTTTTGAGTTCTCAGAGAAAATCCAAAATAAGAAATGCCACTCCCTTTTTCTCTCAGCCTTTTTAGAACACAGGCCAAAATTCCTGTCAAGATTCCTACAAAGCTATGTTGTTTTCTACAAGTAACTGTCCAGAGAACAAACCAGAGACGCAGGAGCTTAGTGTTTGGCTAAACTTTGTAACGCTGCAGGAGTCCTAAGCTGGGGTGCGTCCTCGGAGGAACCGCAGGC
>PVIY010004511.1:0-102242 GCA_004026745.1 Myrmecophaga tridactyla
CCTGGGTTCCAACAACTTTCCCTGGGGTGACTTCTTTCTGCATCTCCAAAGGCCTGGGCTAAGCAGCTCAGCATTCCTCATCTCAGCACTCACAGCTCAGCCCAGGCCTCTGGAGATGGAGAAAGAAGTCATCCTGGGGAAAGTTGTTGGAACCCAGGGGCCTGGAGAGAAGACCAGCAGAGACCATCCTGTGCCTTCCACGTAAGAAAGAACCTCAGTGGAAAGTTAGCTGCCTTTCCTCTAGAAGAACTAACGAAATAAATCCCCTTTTATTAAAAGCCAATCCGTTTCTGGTGTGTTGCATTCCGGCAGCTAGCAAACTAGAACAGATGGTAAATAAGCGATAAAAAGCTATATATGAAAAAGGATCACCCCAGAAAGTTTCACTTTTAACTAAGTAGATATAAGAAAAAAGAAAGAACAGATCAAACAAAGAAAAGGATATTATCAGAAGAATTATGAAGGAAATATCCAGAATTGCCAAAAACTTGTTAGCACAATAAATGAAAAAAGGCCCCTATCAAGGCAAAGCAAGAGGAAATTTTAGTATATCAGAGATAAAAGAGAAGATGCGAAAGCTTCAAGAGAGAAACAAACAAACAACTCATAAACGTTTAGGGATCAGCATCAGCATCAGATTTCTTAAACATAACATTGGAAGCCAGAAGACAATGAAACAAAGCCATCGTGTTCTGAGAAGAAATTATCATCAATTTGAAATTTGATACATGGACAAACCACAAATCAATGTTAAAGTGGAATGAAAATATTCCAGATATACAAGACTCCAAGTGCTTCACTGCCCACACACCCTTTAATAGGAAGCTAGTAGACGGCGTACCTTACCAAACAAGGGATTAAACTCAGACAATGGAAGACACTGCATCCAAAAGTGAGAAAGACACAGGGAATGCTTAGTATTGTGGTCTGTCAACATTCCAGGGTGGCCACTGGATACCACGTGCAGAGGGAAAACAGTCTAGACTGAAGCAGTCAGAAGGCTCCAGGCTTTTAGCCAAATGAAATATACAAAATACCTGGTGCATCTGAGTACCTTGCAAGGAGAACAAGATAATCAGCAAAAATTGTATGGCTTGAATTGCTGATAAGGCATAGAAAACTAAAGACATGAATAGACAAGGTAATTATTAGTGACAGTGAAGACAACCAATTTTACTAACCAAAATGACTACATAATTCTTTCGAAGGGATAGGAAGTGTATATGTGATTTGGTAAAGATGGGTGGAACAAAGTAGTCTAAATACAACTTCATTGTGCAAAGTTTATAAAAATGACTAAAACTAAAAAATAAGAAATAATAACATGAGACTAGTATTTAGAAACATGAGGTGAGGCAAAAATAATCAAATAAGAAGGAAATGGGACAAGCATGACAACAGAGATCAAAGAAGGAGGACAAGAAGGAGAAGGACAAAAAGAGGAAGATAAAGAGGAAGGAGAAAAAGAAAAGGAGAAGGATGAAAGGTGGACTTGGAGAAACATGCTACCAGATGTCAGAGCTTCTCACAGCAATTTTTATAGCTAAGTTTGGGGTATAAACTAAACACCCATCAACAGGAGAAAAAAACAAATTTATTTTATGTATAGATATAATACTTATAACAGTAAAATGAATTCGTTAAAGTTACATGCATTCAAATGGGGAAAGCAAGGTTTATAAGAATACATACAGTAAGATGGAATTATTTACAATTACAATCTTGTAAAACAATACTATATACTGCTTAGGGGTATATACATGTAGCGTAAGACTATACTATAAAAACTTTCAAAGGAACAATACATAATCAAAATTTCTATGTTTATTTCTAACAAGGAGGAACAGGGACATGATCAAAGAATGGTTTATCTATGATTTCAGTGGTATTTGTAAAATTTTAATTCTTAAGTGGGGTAAGGGGTACATCAATACTTATTATATTGACATCAATCCCTGCAAAGAATGTGAATACCTGGAATTTTTCGTAACTGCTGTGTTAAAAGACATGCTACTTCTGAGTGAAATCATAGCGATATGAAGCATAATCATGGCATATAAACATGTATATATGCCTCAGCCTTGATCAACATATACATAGTCATAGATGTAAACACTATAAATTTAACCAAACTTTTCTACATTTTTTTTACTGGGAGAATAAGGGGAAAACATCATTTTTGTAGAGGGGAGTTTATGTGAAAGAGCTAAATCTTTTTCCAAAATGGCGAGTCAAAAGAGCATGTCAAAAACTAAAATGTATTTAGAAATATTGAGAAGATTACAAGAAGATTAAGATAAAAGTGTGAATGTGCATACCTCTGGGGAACATTTCAGGGGTTGGAAGTGTTGGGATAGAAGATGGCTGTTTTAAACTATAAACTTTATGGGACTCTCTGAAGTTTAAAACTATATATATATATAATATAATTTTGATAAAATTGAAAATTCTACTGCATATAGAACATGGTCTATAGCCTATAGTTGTGACTTGAGCCCCTTCTATTCTCTGACATCCACTGTCATCCTGAAAGCTAATACTCTATCTCTCAAGTGAACTCTTAGCCTAAAATTCCCAAAGGAACGAAATAAAATTGAAGAAGAAATTATCCTTCTCACCAACTGAAAATTGAAACCGAATAGCAAGTTTGTTATGAAAATAAAATGAACTCCATAACTGTGACTGCTCATATTACCAAACGTTCATGAAAAACAAACAAACAAAAAAAAAGTCGAGACACAAAGGATGATTAGGTAATCTTCTTTCCTACAGTATTTATTCTCTCATGGGTTGTGTAGCCAGTCTTGTTTTGAATGACTCAAGAAACAAGAGTCCCTCTGCACCACTACCCAGGGAAATCTATCCTGTGTTAGCAGCAGCACACCTGCAGCGAAGCTTACACACAGATGGGCCAGATGGACTGAGAAATGGGAATGACTCTTTAGGGAAAAGCAAAAGAGAGAGACAGGAAAACAAAACTCTCCGAAACGTATCCATCGACATCAGCACACCAAGTAATTTCCCAGGATTAAAAGGACTTAGAATCACTTAGGGAAAATCTTTCTTCCCATTGGAAATGCTTTCCCATTTTGCATACAGTAAAGATGGTCACAGAAGGATGGGGATTAATAGAAAAGTCAGTAAAACCTCTAAACCCAAGATAATGACTTGGAGGAATAGAGCAGGATAAGAATATGGCTAATATTTCAATAATTGCAAAAAATTTTTAATCTATCCATCTTCATAGGAATATAGTGACCTGCAATTATAAATGATCTGCTCCTAAATCACTACTTTTGCCAAACTCTGCTTCTTTCTCTCTTAGAACAAACTTTCTCCCAGGCTTCATTTCCCTAGGTTCTTTTACCAGTACAGACACAGTGAGTGGTGAACTCATCTTTACATTTGGCTTCCAACTCAAAACCTTCAGACTGTTCAAAGTTCATTTATTTGGTATTGTTCTGGTCTCTGAAAACACAAAGTGAAATAAAATCACAATAAAAGCTAACTCATTAGCTTACTAATAGTATTAGCTAACATTTTTTGTGCTTAGTGTGTTCTGGTCATTATACCTGTCTTAGTTAGCCGGGGCTGCCATAATAAAGTACCAGAGAATAGGTGGTTTAAAACAACAGCTATTTATTTTCTCGCAGTTCTGGAAGTCAAAAGTCCAAATCAAGATGTTGGTAGGGCCATGTTTCCTTTCAAGTCTGTAGGATTCTTGGTCACCAACCTACAATGTTCCTTTGGCTTGTGGCATAACTCAATCTCTGCCTCCATCATATGGCCCTACCTCTCTCTGTGTCTTGTACAGACTGTCCAAATTTCCCGTTTATAAGTACACCAGTCATATTGGATTAAGAGTCTACCCACACCCAGTTTGGCCTCATTTTAACTAATAACACCTTCAAAGATCCTATTTCAAGTAGGATCAAATTAACAGGACAGGCAGTTAGGATTTGAAAGATATCTTTTGGGGAGACAGAATTCAACCCATAACAATATGTAAATTATTTCTTTTTGCTCTTATTATGAAACCCACATTTCCTGGCTGTATGGCCTTGGAATAATACCGCTCTCCCTCAATTTTCTAATCCATAAAATAGGGATAACAAGAATTCTAATGCAAGAAATTGTTATGAAAAATAAATGTGTTAATGTATGCCAAATTGTTAGGTCAGTGTCTGGCACATCAAAAACACTATTTAAGTGTTAGCTATTATTATTTTAAGTGATATAATCCATATCCATGGCTTTAAATATGATCTATGTGCTAATGACTTCCATATTTAGGTCACTAGCTCTTATCTGCCTGCAGAACTTTAAATTCATATATACAATTGCCTAAATTTGCCTTCACGTCAAAGCCTAGTAGCCATGTCAAAATTAACATAACCAAACAAGACTCTTGATTTCTTTCCCTTCCCAAAAAAGAAATGTTCAGCTTTTCTTCCAGGAGATCCCAGTAAAAAAAAAGCAAATATAAGTCAATGTAGAGGAGTGTTTAGGCATGCAGATTCCAGATCCAAATGGCCTGACTTCAAATAGACTTCTTACTGGTCATGTGGCCTTGGGCAAATTACTTTCCTCTCCATGCCTTCACTTCCGCATCTGTAAAAAGTGGAATTAATAACAGTATCTACTTCCTAAGATTGCCATAAGGATTCAATGAGTTAGTGTATTTAAAAAATGTTTAGAACAGTGCTTGGTATATGTAATGAGCACTATATCGATATTATATATTATCATCATGATTTATCATTAATCATCATAATTTTCATTTCAATTACTTAAATCAAACAGCTGAGAGATCTTTGATTCTTGCCCTTACCCTGAAGTCCTCAATAAATCCCATTAACTTTGCTTCCAATGCCTACCCCAAATCCAGTTACATTTCCACTCCACAATGGGATCAGCCAAGCACCACAACTCCCTGGTGGATGTACCACAGCCTCCTAAGTGGTCCCCCTGCTTCCAAGTATGTCCATCCCCCAGCCCCCACTCACCATCCACCACTAAATCACAACTGGATTAGCCATTTCAAATGTAATTCAGACCAAATCACCTTCCTGGGTACAACCCTCCAATGCAACTTTCCCTGCAGACTTAAAATGTAATCTAAACTCTTTCCTTAGTGGGTTCCTCAAGGCCTAGAATATGGAACCAGATTGCCACCATCTGACCTAAGACAAGCTATTATATTGCTCTGGGTCCTGATTTCCTCTTCTGCAAAATGAAAATAATGATAGTGCCTATTATATAGGCACTTTCATATAGAAACTATTTCAAAGACTACTATGAAGATGAAATGAGTTCATATCAGCAAAATGCTTGGAACAGTGCCTGACCTATAATGCTCAGTGTGTAAGTGATTAATATTTCTGTCATCTACGTTTCTCTCCTCTTCTGCCCTCCCCCCATAACCTGCTACTCTCCAGTTCCAGCTGTTTTTCATCTGTTTTTTGAATAGGCCAAGTTCATCCCTTACTTGGAACCTTTGAATGAGCAGTTCTTCCCACTCAGAATGTTCTTTCACCAGATCCTCACAGGTCTGGCTTGTTCTTGCCATTCAGAACTGAGTTTTAATATCTCCACGAAAACCCTTCCTTGACCGCCCAAAATCTCTCTACCACACAGTCCAACCTTAATTCTCTGATTATAACTTTTAACCATCTAATTGTATGCATAAGTATAATTTATACATAAGTTTTTACTCCTTTATTAACCTTCTTCCCTATACACATACACACACACACAGACACACACACACACACACATACACACACACACACAGAAATCCAAACTCCATGAAAGAAAAGATTCTGCTTGACTTGTACACATTTATATTTTCAAAGTCTAGATTAGTGCCTGCTCCATAATGAGTGTTCAATAAATATTTAATTTTTTTTCTGTCAGGACATCTTATTTGAGGATTTCTTGAAATACCACCATCAGCTAAGACTAATAACAGAGATTCTGCTGACCTCAAAAAGTTTAAAGTGCAATGGTATAGGGTGTTTAATAAATATATGGATGGTAAAGGTATTTCTATCATGTGTGTATTTAAGGTTAGTATGTCATAATAATACAAATGTTGAGTATGCATAATTTTTCCATTTAGGTGCTTTTTTTTTCCTTTGCATGCTATATGGCAGGAGTCACATTTCATTCTTTTTCCATGTGAGTATCCCCTTATTGTAGCACCATTTGAGGAATTTTTGTTTGTTTGTTTGTTTGTTTTCATTTGTTTGTTTGCTTGTTTGTTTGGGAAGTGCATAGACCAGGAATTGAACCCAGGTCTCCTGCATGGCAGGGGAGAATTCTACCACTGAACCACCCTCGCACCCCCCATTTAGGTACTTTTTAACATAAGATTTGACTTAATCATGAGCTCTATAAATATAAACATAATCAGTAGACAAATCAATAACTATATAGCACATTACATTTGTCTATCATATTGACGTTTCATGAGACAAAATGAGTCTTGCCCAGCAGTCCCGAAAGTGGCTGACAAGCAATGGGGAATCTGTTAGGAGGATATTAGTGAGGCTGGATTCAGTTGCAAATTGTTTTCTTTTCTTGCAGATGTGAATTAGCTGAGGTGTGAAGTCATCATCATATTTTGGCATATTACAGTGGTGTTTGGATGGAGGGATCCTGAAAAAATAAGCAAAGAATAAAACTGTGGGAGAGCTTGCAGGGCAGCTGGAAATAACAGTCTCCGATGAGAGAGCTAAGCCAACAACCCAAATTAAATAATGTTCTTAAAAGTCATCCTGCTTCAAGCATTGTATCACCCTGCTTTTCTGGCATCCCCTAAGGTCAGAAGTCAGGACAGACTGGAGGCTTCTGAATGCTGCCCTTCAAGGACCTACATGGTGCTAAATTTAAAACCAAATGCCTCCTTGGAAAGGAAATTAAGAACCAGCCTGAAACATGTTACATTAGAACATAATGCATTTGATCATGGGTAACTGAAAATCAACTAATTTCATCCCAAAACTGTAGCGAGTAATCAGGACGGATGCTGCGAATATATGGTACAGTAATTAACCCAGGTTTTGTGTTAATCTGCAGTTTCCCTCCTCTAACTAGGGAAAAAGTGGTCATTGTAATCTTCCCACGGAATTCTGGAAGGAAAATAGGAGTTGGTCTGCAGGTCTGTAAGGCTTCTCTGTGCCCTGTCATTGGCTGGGCGTTGGGCAGCGCGCTAACTGCCCCGCTCTGACCTATATGGGCTCTGCACCCCAGTCATAGTCAGGGACTCGTGACTTCAGTGATGCTCTCCTCTTTCCAGATGTTTCTACTCTTCACCCCAGGAATTCTTTGAAATGTTACATATATTACTTCGGTGTAGCATAATGAATGGACACTAATTGGTAAAAGGAGGGGAATGATAAAATTAAAAGTTCTCAATAAAGCTCTGCAATCATCATAATGAATCAGAAACATGAAAATAAATTTCCATGCATAAAAATTGTGTAGAAGCAATAACTGAGGAATTATAAGACACTCTCTTAAAAATGGTTAATTAGAGAAGATGTAGGTTTACAGAAAAATCACACATAAAATACCGAGAACCATATACTACCCTATTATTAACACTTTTCATTAGTGTGGTACATTTGCTGCAATTGATGAATGAATATTTTCATGAGTGTTCTATTAATTATAGTTCACAAAATACTCTAGGGTACAGTCCCACGGATGTATTTTTTAATGTTTAGTCTAATAATATATATTCAACCTAAAATTTCCCCTTTTAATGACATTCAAATACATATTTCAGTGCTAATTGCATTCACAATATTATGTTACCATCATCCAACATCCATTACCAAAACAATTCCTAAATAGAAAGTCTATGCAACTAAAGCATTAAATCTCCATTCACTATGCCCACCTGGACCCCTGGTAACCTACATTCTAGCTTCTGACCCAATGAATTTCCTTATTCTAATTATTTCATATCAGTAAGAGCGAAAAATTTCATATCAGTGTCTTTTAGTGTCTTGCTGTTTTCACTCAACATATCATTAAGGTTCACCCATGCTGTCATATGTACCAGAACGTCATTCCTTCTGCTGAATAAAATATTCCACTGTGTATATTCCAATGTGTAAATACTTTGTTTATCCATTTATCAGTAGATATTCACTTGGGTTGCTTACATCTTTTAGCAATTGTGAATAAGGTATTTAGAAACATCAGTGTGAAAATATCTGCTCAAGTCCCTGCTTTAAACTCTTTGGAGGTATATGTCTAGAAGTGGGATTTTCAAGTCATATGGCAATTCTATATTTAAATTTCTGAGGAACCACCAAACTGTCTTCCATAGTGGCTGCATCATTTTTACATTCCCACCAATAATGAATGTGCTCATATTTCTCCACATCTCTTAGCAGCCATTCAAGTGGGTGTGAAATGATATTTCATTGTGGTTTGATTTGCATTTCCCTAATGGCTAATGATGTTGATCATGTTTGCATGTGCTTTTTTGGCCATTTGTTGATCTTCTTTAGAGAAATGTCTACTCAGATTCCTTGCCCACTTTTTAATTGGGTTGTTTGTCTTTTTGTTGTTGAGTTGGAGAAATTTTTTTATATATTGCAGGTATTTAAACCCTCTCCAATGGGTGGTTTGCAAATATTTCCTCCCATAGTGTAGACTATTGTTTTACTTTTGTGACAGGGTCCTTTGATGCTCAAAAGGTTTAATTTAAAAAAAAAAAAGCCCATTTATCTAATTTTCTCTTTTGTTGCTTATGCTAGGGGTGTCAAATATTCCAATTCATGAACACAGAATGTCCTTACATTTATTTAGGTCTTCTTTAACTTCTTTTAATGTTTTGTACAAGCCCTTTATGTCCTGGGCTCTTTTCATCTGCAAATAGGAAAAGTTTTACTCCTTCCTTTCCAATTTGGATGACTTTTATTTCTTTCTTTTGCCTAATTACCTGGCAAGAACTTCAGTATAATGTTGAATAACAGTGATGACACTGAGCATCATTGTCTTGTTCCTGATGTTACAAGGAAAGATTTTAGTCTTTTACCATTAAGTGTGATGTTAGCTGTGGATTTTTCATGTAAGCCTTTTATCATGTTGAGGATTTTCTAAGTGTTTTCATCAAGAAGGGGTGGTGGATTTTGTCAAATGCCTATTGTATTTCAATTGATTTTTCCCCTTTATTCTGTTAATTTGGAATATCACATTAATTGATTTTTTTCTGTTTCTTAACTTAGCATACCTGGAAAAAATCCCACTTAATCATGGAGTTTAATTCTTTTAATTTGCTACTGGTTTCAGTTTGTTAGTATTTTTTTGCAGCTATATACATAAGAGACACTTGTCTACAATTTTATTTTCTTTATCTGCCTTTGGTATGCAGGTGATATTGGCCCCAAAGATGAGTTAAGAAGTATTCCCTCTTCTTCAATTACTTTGGGAAGAGTTTGATCAGGATTGGTGCTTATTCTTCTTGGAATGTTAGGTAAAATCCACCCCACTCCCACCCCCCATGAAGCCATCTGATACTGGGCTTTTCTTTTGGGGGAGATTTTAATGACTAATTCAATCTCCTTACTATTTGTTGATTTGTGAGAATTTCTATTTCTTCTTGAGTCAGTTCAGGCAGTTTGTGTATTTCTAAGAATTTCTTCATTTCATCTAGGTTATCTAAATTTTTTGGCACACAGTTGTTCAGAGTATCCTCTCATAGTCTTTTTTTATTTTGGTGGGGTCAGCAGTAATGTCCCCTTTTTATTTCTGATTTTATTGTTTGCATCCTCTCTCTTTTTTTCTTTATCAGTCTAGATAAAAATTTTCAAGTGTTATGATCTGTGATAGTTAAGTTCTGGTGTCAACTTGGCCAAGTGATGATACCCAGTTGTCTGGTCAGGCAAGCACTGGCCTGACAGATATTTCATGACTGGTTGATAAATCATCAGTCAGTTGATAGGATCTGTGGCTGATTACTTCTGCAATCAACTAAGGCATGTCTCCCAACACTGAGATAATCCAATCAGCTGAAGTCTTTTAAGGGAGAAGAGAGGTTTCTTTGCTGCTTCTTCAGACAACAATTCTTTCTTGTGGAGTTCATCCAAACACTTCATTGGAGCTGCCAGCTTCACAGCCTGCACTGCAGATTTTGTAGTCTTCTATTCCTGTGGTTGCATGAGACACCTTTATAAATCTCATATTGACAGATATCTTCTATGGGATCTGTTTCTCTACAGAACTCTGGCTAATATAGCTTGGAACCAGGAGTGGTTCTTGAGAAACAGAATCTTAAAAATGGGTTTTTACTACTGTTTTTCAACTCTGATTAGACTCAGAGGCACTAATGACTCTGTTTCCACTAATCAAGATCGCACTGACAGTCCTTGGGGTGAGTTGGTAAGAGAGATACTAAAAAAATCACCATTACATTCTGCTAATTGTATGCTTATATGAGGCAAGGTTTTTGGTGAGAGTGTTTTTGACACCTTTACAGAGTTTAGTGGAATTAAGAGATATAGTGATGTTGGCTGGTTGTTGTTAGAAACAGTGGATATAGTGATAAGGAAAAGGGATGAACTGAAGGCTTCAAATTTGCAACTTAAGCACTGTACAAACAATGTAAAATTTTCCATGGTTGCCTTGAAAGAAATTCTTATTTCCTGTGGTCACAGGCTTGATATTTCTGAAAAGCAGAGACAGAGCCTCATTTTTCAAGTAGCAGATTTACTACTACTACTACTGGCAGGGTGTCTGCTGTTAAAGTGAGGGCTTTGATTGGAAAATGATGGGATCCTGAAGCATGGGATGGTGGTAAATGGCTTAATAATGATGGCAATGAGGAGATGGAATCTCTGGAATTTGCTAAGCCTTTGCTGGACAAACCTGTAATGGACTGCCCTGAGGAAAGAGCTTCCTAGACTCCAGTCTGCTGACAGGAGTCTGCCATCCAACCTCCACCTAATGAGATTAATCCTTCAGTGCCTTCTAACTCTGAAACCACCTCCCCTAGGGAAACAGCCCTCTTTCCTCTGTCTGGGGCAAGTAACCTTGTTTCATCAGATGAAACTGCAAAGGAATGCCCTGAGGTAATAGGCTTGAAAGACACTTCTATTTCTGTCATGGCCCATCCCACCACCACTCTTTTCTTCAAGACCTATAACTAGACTAAAGTCCCAGTAGGCCCCAAAAGTTGAGATACAAAATGTGACCAATGAGGACGTATGTTATAATCCAAAAGAATTGCATGAGTTTTCCAGTCTATAGACAGAAATCAGGGGTATCCACATGGGAATGGATACTACGAGTGTGGGATAATGATGGAAGGAATATAAGATTGGATCAAGTTGAATTTATTGATCTGGCCCACTAAGCAGAGATTCTGCATTCACTATTGTAGCTCAAGTGGTTAGAAGGAGCATAAACTGCTTGTTTGGATGGTTGGCTGAAACATGGATCAAAAGGTGGCTGACAGGGTGGTACAATGGTGACTCAGTGGCAGAATTCTCACCTGCCATGCCAGAGACCCGAGTTCAATTCCTGGAACCTGCCCACGTAAAAAAAAAAAAAAATACACAGCCAACATTACCTGAGATCAAAATGCCAAGAACTGCCCTGGTATAATGTAGATGAGGGGATACAGAGACTTAGAGAAATTGAAATATTAGAGTGGATTTATCATTAAGGATCTGCTCGCACACCCCAGGAATGGTCAGAGGACATATTTTTCACCAGAACCTTGAGAAATAAATTAACGAGGCTAGCTCTATCATCCCTGAAGATCTCCATAGTCACCCTTCTCTGTAGGTCAGATATTACTGTGGGAACTTCTGTCACTGAGCTGGAATCCTTAAACAAAATGGGGATGATTGGATCCTGAGTTGGAAGAAGCCATGTGGTGACAGTTAATCATCACAGACAATATGGACCTACCACCATAATGGACAGCAGACTCAAGGCAGCAGTTAAAATAATCTGACTCACAGAGACTTGTGGCATTGGCTAGTAGATCATGGGGCACCTAGAAGTAAATAGATGGATAGTCAACTAAATTCTTGTTTGAGTTGTATAACCAGAAGAATTCTAGGTAAAGTGAACAGAAGTTTAAATTGAATTACAAAAACAGAGTCATGGCCCAGTAATCAATCCCCAGACTTGAAACAGTTTGCAGGCCCAGAGCCCCTTGAATGAGGAGAGGGCCAGGTACCCTTGGGGAAGGACTCTTTTACATTATCCAAAATTTACACTGTTAACCTTCCTTCCAGCCTTCCCCAAAGAAACTTACAGCCTTTTACCAGGGTGACTGTGCATGGGAGAAAAGGAAATGATCAGATATTTGGGGGATTATTGGACACTGGCTCAGAAGTGACACTAACTCCAGGAGACACAAAATATCACTCTGGCCTGCCAGTCAGAGTAGGGGCTTATGGTGGCCAGATGATTGATGGAGTTATAGATCAGGTCTGTCACACAGTGGGTCCACAGGGTCCCTGGCTCCATTCTACGATCATTTCTCCAGTTCCAGAATGCATAAGTGGAATCGACATACTCAGCAACTGGCAGAATCCCCACATTGGTTCTCTGACTCACGGAGTTAGGGCTATTATGATAGAAAATGCCAAGTGGAAGCCACTGGAACTGCCCCTACCTAGCAAAATAGTGAATCAGATGCAATACCAGATACCTGGAGGGATTCAAAGATTAGTATCATTCTTAAGGACTTGAAGGATGCAAGGGTAGTGATTCCCACCACATCACCATTCAACATTTTTATTTGGCCTGTGCAGAAGACAGATGGAGCTTTGAGGATGACAGTGGATTATCATAAACTTAACCAGTGATGACTCTAATTGCAGCTGCTGTTCCAGATGTGGTATCATTGCTTGAGAAAATCAACACATCACCTGGTACCTAGTATGAAGCTATTGATCTGGCAAATACTGTTTTCTCAATAGTAGTTAGTAAGGACCACCAGAAACTGTTTGCATTCAACTGGTAAGGCCAACAGTATACTTTCACTTTCCTGTTTCATGGGTGTATCAATTCTCCAGCCCTATATCACAATCTTCTCTGCAGGGAC
The DNA here is from genome assembly GCA_004026745.1 of Myrmecophaga tridactyla. Taxonomy (NCBI): domain Eukaryota; kingdom Metazoa; phylum Chordata; class Mammalia; order Pilosa; family Myrmecophagidae; genus Myrmecophaga; species Myrmecophaga tridactyla. The sequence goes on from PVIY010004511.1 coordinate 13,079, forward strand.
CTTGATCATTTCTCCCTCCCACAAGACATCACACTGGTCCATTATATTGATGATATGTTGATTGGACCTAGTGAGCAAGAAGTAGCAACTACTCTAGACTTATTGGTAAGGCATTTGTTTGTCAGAGGATGGGAGATGAATCCAACAAAAATTCTGGAGCCTTTCACCACAGTGAAATTTCTAGGTGTCCAGTGGTGTGGGGGGTGAAAAGATATCCCTTCTAAGGTGAAGGATAAGCTGCTGCATCTGGCCCCTCCTATGACCAAAAAAGAGGCACAGTGCTTATTTAGCTTCTTTGGGTTTTAGAGACAACATATTCCTCATTTGAGTGTGCTACTCCAGCCCATTTACTGAGTCACCAGAAAAGCTGCTAATTTTGCATAGAGATGGGAACAAGAGGAGGCTCTGTGACATGTTCATGCTGCTGTGCAAGCTGCTCTGCCACTTGGGCCATATAATCTAGCAGATTCAATGGTGCTGGAATTTTCAATGGAAAATACAGGTACTGTCTGGAGCTTTTAGCAGGCCCCTACAGTAGAATCATAATGTAGACCCTTAGGATTTGGGGGCAAAGTCTTACCATCTGCTGCATATAACTATTCTCCTTTGGAGAAACAGCTTTGAGATTGTTATTGGGCTTTAGTTGAGACTGAAAACTTAATCATGGGCCAGCAAGTTACCATGAGACCTCAGTTGCCTATCATGAGCTGGGTGTTGTCTGACCCACCAAGTCAAAATTTGGGCATGCACAGCAACACTCCATCATAAAATGGAAACATTATATCTGAGATAGGGTTCAAGTAGGTCCTGAAGACACAAGTAAATTACATGAGAAAGTGTCCCAAATGTCCATAGCCCCCACTGCTGCCCCATTACCTTCTCTTTCCAAGACCAGAGCTATGGCCTGTTGGGGAGTTCCTTATAGTCAGTTGATGAGGAAGAGAAAACTCAGGCCTAGTCAACAGATGGCTCTGCACAATATGCAGGGACCACCCGGAAGTGGACAGCTGGAATGAACTACACCTTTCAGGACAGTAGTGAAGGGAAATCCTCCCAGTGGGGAGAACATCAAGCAGTGCACCTGGTTGTTCATTTTGCTTGGAAAGAGACCTGGCCAGAGATATATTTGTATACTGATTCATGGGCTGTGGCTAACGGATTGGCTGGATGGTCAGGGACTTGGAAGGAGCATGATTGGAAAATTGGTGACAAAGAGGTCTAGGGAAGATATATGTGGATAGACCTTTCTGAGTGGACAAAGAACATGAAATAATTATGTCCCAAGTGAATGCTCATCAGAGGGTTACTTCAGGAGAGGAAGGTTTTAATAATAAAGATGACTTGGATACAAGTCATCCTCTTCTCTCAGCAACTCCTGCCATTGCTCAATGGGCTCATGAACAAAGTGGGCATGATGGTAGGGATGGAGGCTTTGCATGGGCTCAGTAACATGGACTTCCATTCACCAAGGCCAACCTGGCTATGGCCTCTGATGAGTGCCCAAACTGCCAGCAGCAGAGACCCACAGTCAGTCCCTGATATGGCACCATTCCCCAAGTTGATCAACCTGCTACCTGGTGGTAGGTTGATTACATTGGACCACTTCCATCAGGGAAGGTACAGTGATTTGTTCTAAATGCTATAGACACATACTGTAGATATGGGTTTGCCTTCCTTGCATGTAATGCTTACACAGAAGCTACCATCCGTGGACTTATAGAATGGTTTATCCACCATTATAGTAGCCCACACAGCATTGCTTCTGATCAAGGAACCCACAGCAAATTAAGTGGGAATGGGCACATGCTCATGAAATTCTCTGGTCTTACCATATTCCCCATCATCCAGAGGCAGCTGGGTTGATAGAATGGTAGAATGGCCTTTTAAAGACTCAGTTACTATGCCAACTAGGTGGCAATATCTTGCAAGTTTGGGGCAGTGTTCTCCAGGAGGCTGGGTAAGCTCTGAATCAACAGCAACTCTATGGTGGTGTTTTTTCCATAGTCAGGATTCACAGGTCCAGGAATCAAAGGATGGAAATGAGAGTGGCACCACTCACCATCACCACTAGGAAAATGGTTCCTTTCTGTCCCTGAAACCTTAAGTTCTGCTGGTCTACTGGTCTTAGTTCCAAAAGGAGGAGTGCTCCTACCAGGAGACACAGCAATGAGTCCACTGAACTGGAAGTTAAGACTCTCATTTGGCCACTTTGGGTTTCTCATGCCACTGAATCAACAACCATGAAAGGGGATTACTGTTCTGTTGGGGGTGATTGATCCTATCAAGGGAAAATAGAATTGCAATTTACACAATGGAGGTAAAGAGTTTTCTTGGAATACAGTTGATTCTCTAGGGCGTCTCTTAGTACTCTCAGGCCCTATAATTAAAGTCAATGGAAAATAGCAATAACCCAATCCAGGCAGCACTACCAATGGCCCAGAAACTTCAGGAATCAAGGTTTGGGTCACTCCATCTAACAAAGAACCATGGGCTTCTGAAGTGCTTGCTGAGGATAAAGGGAACATGGAATGGATAGTAGAAGAAGGTAGTGATAAATATAAACTGCAACCATGTGACCAGTTACAGAAATTAGGACTGTGATTGTATGAATAATTCCCCTCTGTTTTGTTATGAGTATATCGGCATTTGTACATAAGCAAATATCTTGTTTTCCTCGAATCATATGACATAAGTTGTATTGTTCATATTATAGTATTTAAGTCATAGGATATGAAGTTTAAGAATGAATGTTACCTAAAGACTTGCACCCTATTCTGGAGAGATGTAGGCATTTCCAGTTGTACGCAAGACAGGTGAGTATTGTTAGGTGAAACACATGTCTATTATTGTACTGTATTTGGAAATTAAGCATGTTTCAAGGTGATGTGTACAGCTTCCAAGTTGACAAGGAGTGAACTGTGATGCTTAGACTTGATGATGACCAGTTTTCTGGTCAGGAAAGCACTGGCCTGCCAGCTGCTGCAAGAATGTTTCATGGCTGGTGTATTAAATCATCAGTCAGTTGACTGCATCTGTGGCTGATTGCATCCGTGATCAACTAAGGCCCATTTCCCACCAATGAGATAATTCAATCAATTGAAGTCTTTTAAGGGAGAAGAGAGGTTTCTTTGCTGCTTAGTCATCCAGCAAGCCTCACCTGTGGAATTCATCCAGACCCTTCATTTGACTTGCCAGCTTCACTGCCTGCCCTGCAGATTTTGAACTCCTCCATTCCCATGGTTGCATGAGAGACCTTTACAAATCTTATCTTTACAGATATCTCCTGTTGGTTCTGTTTCTCTAGAGAACCCTGACTAATGCAAGATCTTTTCAAAGAACTAACTTTGTTGTGTGCTTTTTAATTTTCTCTTTTGTATTTTTCATTCTCTATTTCATACATCTTCACTCTGGTCTTTGTTATTTCCTTTATTAGTTTGCTCTTCTTTTTCTAGATTCTCCCATTTTGAGCTTATCATCTGATTTTAGATCTTCTTTTTTAATATAAACATTTGGAGAATTCTGCACATCATAAATTTTGGAATGCTGTGTTTTTATTTTTATTTACCTCAGGATATTTCTTCATTTCACCTTTGAACCATTGGTTGTTTAAGAGGATATTGTTTAATTTCCACATATTGGTGATATTGGTGAGTTTTATATTTCACACTCTGTTATTGATTTCCAGTTTCATTCCATTGTGGTTGGAGAAGTTATAGTCCATGATTCCATATTTTGAATTTAATATTTACATGGTGATCTAACATATAACTATCCTATAGAATGACAGATGTGCACTAGTGAAGAAAGTTCATTTTGCTGCCCTTGTGTGAATTGCTCTATATATGTCTATTAGGTCTACTTGATTAAGAGTATCATTCAAATCTTCTATTTCCTTATTGATCTTCCCTCTAGATTTTCTATCCATTATTGAAGATGTTGAATTAAAGTCCTGTAAAATTAATGTAGAATCATCTCTGTGTTAGGTGCATCTGGTTATAATTGTTATGTATCCTTGTTGAATTGACTCCTTTATGAGTATATAATAAACTCCTTTTTCCCTTTTAAAATTTGAAGTCCAATTTATCTGTTATTAGTATAGCTACCTCAGTTCTCTTTTCGTTACTATGAGCATGGTATTTTTTCCCATCCTTTCACTTCAGTATACTTATGTAAAATTAAATTTTAATTTAAGGTTTCTTGTAAAGAGCATATAGCTGGGTCATGCCTTTTTAACCATTCTGCCAATATTTGCCTTTTGACTGGCAGTTGAATCTATTTACAGTCACTACTGATAATGTAGGTCATCTCTCATTTTGCTACGTAGGCTTAGCAACTCTTACACACTTTTTTATCTTGATTACGCCATTAATGCCTACTTTAATAATTATTTGACTTTTTTTTTATTTGTACCATAATGAGTCCCTTCTTTCTCTCTGGATACATTTTTCATATATTCTCTTTCTGGTTATCATGGGGTTAAAATTTAACATCTTAAATATGTAATAATCACCTTTTATTTGACACCAACTTAACTTCAATAGCATGCACCTATACATTTCCTGTACCCCTGTGTCTACCTATTTTTTTTACTTGTTCCAAATCAATTATCTGTGTATTTTATGCTCAAACCATAGATGTTTTTATCACTTTTATGCTTTTGCATTTTAGACGTGTAAGAAGTAAGAAGTGGACTAAGTTGCATACCAAAAATACAGAATACAATAGTACTAGTATTTATAATTACACAAGGGTTACCTTCACCAGGTTTACTTCTTTATGCCACTTTGAGCCACTGTCTACTGTCCTTTCCTTTCTATCTGAAGAACTCCCTTTAGTATTGCTTATACAACAGGAGTAATAATGAACTCCTTCAGCTTTTATTTATCAGAGAATGCCTTAATCATGCCACCATTTTTTAAAGAAATCTAACTGGATATGAAATTCTGTTTGGCAATTGTTTTCTCATGGCACTTTAAGTATTTCAACCCACTGCCTCTTTGCCTCCATGGTTTCTGTTGAGAAATCAATCTGTTGAGAAATCAATCTCTTGAGACCCCCATTGTATATAGCATGCTTTTCTTGAGCAGCTTTCAGAATTCTCTCTTTGCTTTTGCATTAAACAGTTTGACCACCATGTATCTGGGCAGATTTTTTTCAATACCTGTTTGATATTCAATGGGCTTCTTGGATGTGTATATTCATAGCTTTTGTTAGGTTTGCAAATTTTTGGTCATTATTTACTTGAATATTCTTCTAACCCATTCTCTCCTTCTCCCTCTGAGACTCCCATAATGCATTTATTGGTATGCTTGATGGTATCTGTGCTGGTTTGAAAGGATTTATGTACCCTAGAAAACCATGTTTTAATCCTGATCCAATCTTCTGGGAGCAACCATTTCTTTTAATTCATATTCAATAACGTAGGTTGGAATGTTTGATTAGATTATCTCTGCAGAAATGTAACAAGCCCAATTAGAGGGAGATTGACTCCACCTATTCTAGGTGGGTCTTGATTAGTTTACTGGAATCCTCTACGAGGAAGCACTTTGGAGAGAGAGCAGAGCTGCAGAGCCACAAGAATCGCAGAGCCCAAACAGCCAGAGACCTTTGGAGATGAAGAAGGAATGTGTCCCTGGGGGAAGCTTCATGAAACAAGAAGCCTGGAGAGAAAGCTAGTGGACATTGCCATGTTTGCCATGTGCCTTTCCAGTTGAGAGAGAAACCCTGAAATTCATCAGCTTTTCTTGAGTGAAGGTAACCTCTTGTTGGTGCCTTAATTTGGATATTTTTATAGACTCGCTTTAATTGGGACATTGTCATGGCCTTAGAACTGTAAATTTGCAACTTATTAAATTCCCCTTTTTAAAAGCTGTTCCATTACTGGTATACCGCATTCCGACAGCTAGCAAACTAGAACAGTGCCTAGTATGCCTCAGGATGTTTTTACTTTTTATGATTCCTTATTCTTTTTAGACCTCTACCTGACTCATTTCAATTATCACTCAAAGTTCACTAATTTTCTCATTGGCTATCTCCAATATGCTTTTGAAAGCCTGTCTCTTCATTGTATTCTCATATTGTTCATTCATTGTTTTCCTGATATCTTTTAGTTCTTTGTATTTTCCTTCATCTCCTTGAGCAAATTAAAGAACATTTCTTTAAAATCTTTGTTCAGTATGCCCACAGTCTTGTCTCCTTCACTCATGCTTTCTGGGTTTCTTTTTTTTTTTTTATCCTCCTCCTTTGGATGGGCCATCATTTCCTGTTTCTTTGTCTTATAATCTTTTGTTGCACAATTTATACTTTAACATTTTAAAATGTTAACTCTGGGATTCAGCCCCTGAGCTGTCTGTTTCTTGAGCTGATATCCAATTAGTGCTATGACAGAGATTTTCTTAAGTGCCATTAGCTAACAAAAGGAAACTAATGCAAAAAAAAAAAAAAACAAAAACAGCTTTTGTAGTCTTTGCAAGTTGGTTTTCTTTTGGCTGTTTTTTACTTTAGTGATCAGCCATACTATCATGAAGTTCAGCCCAAATATCTTTTCCCAGGCTTAAGTTTGCTAATGGTCTTAGCATTGGAATATTGGAATGTGAATGCCCCCTCTACTCCCTAGGAAATAAAACTTCTCCCTCTCCTCAGTGCTCCACCGAAGGAGTTAAAACTGGTAAGCATTTGTGCCAGTTCTCTGGATCCAATTGTTACTTACACAGCTGTTTTAGGCTACTTTTGCCTGCAGGGCAAATTCTGGGGAGAGAGGGGTGGTTCAAGCCACAGAGTTATTTCTCAGGTCAGTTACTTCCAACAGGAACAAGGCCAGGGACCCACAAAGGAAGACAGGCTAACTCCACATGGCCCTGGGGGGAAGGGGTCAGCAACACTGCCAGAAGCTTCTCTGCCAGGAGCATCTCCTTATGGTTTATTGAAGCTGCATTTTCTCGAGTTCGCCCTTTCTCAGTAAACTCGTTCCCTTAACTGTTTTCCGTAGTTTTGAGTAAGTTTACTGGCTAAGTTTCCTGTGCCACTTTTGCCCAAGGCAGGTTGGAACGATGGCTGCCTTCAGAGCAGGGTCCCCCACAATCTGAAGTAACTAAGTAAAAGCGGTGATCAGCGATCAGACCATATACATCTCAGATCCTGGGGAGCCACGTCTTTATATCCCACCCCGGCAGGAGCGATCTGCACCAGGGCCCAGGGTTGAGTGCATCGCTGCTCCCTGCCCCAACGCTGGGGGGTGGATGATCGAAGCTTCCACACTGGAGAATGAACTTCACTGGGATTTACTACAGTTCACCACCCTCTTCCTTCTGCTCTTCGCTGGGCATTGCACAATGTTCTACTGGACGCCAGAGTTTCAAAATTGTTGATTCAGCCAGTCCTGCCTGTTTAATAGCTGTTTTGATGGAAGGACTGATTCTTAGAGCTTCCTGCTCTGCCTACTTCCCATAATCCCTTAAGATATTTCTTAAATCCGTAATATTTTTAAGTTATTGAATTTTGACCTAAAAATTATTAAATAATTCATTTTCAGTTATTTTCACAGAACGCCATTTGAATTATTACAAGTTTGAAGCTTATTAAATGCAAATTAATGGCTTTTACTGTTCCTGAAAATTTAGTCTTTTTCTGAAGAAGAAAAAAAAAAGAAAAACAATAATGCTTTATGTCACAGAATTTGCTTCTGAGCTGAAGGTTAATAGTGACCAGAATGACCCATCAAAGTAAGCAAAGATTTTGGTGAAGCACAGGGCAAGTAAGTAAGTGTGCTCCTGTTGTCCCAAAAAAAACATGCAAATATTCAAAATCGTGGTGGACCTCGTTCTCAAACATTTCTTTTTCCGCTTTCTATCTCAAGAATCCCTATGACCTGTTTAAGCAAATACTTTGTGAGATGATAGCCTAAATCTCATGATGAAATAGCAGGGAAAATGATATGCAGCTTGTCTTTCTATGACTAATGTAAAATCTAATCATTTACTCCACTCCATGACCCACTGTATTCAATGAATCAGAGCCTCGTTTCCAGGTATGAAGGCTTAATGTCCCTCTTTAGAAGAAATTAACTGCTAAAATAGATTGAGGTGAAATGGAGTTCTGCCTTCTGTCCTAAATGAGCCATTTTTCTCTTTTAATCTTGCTCTTCCATTCAAGCAAAATGAAACTTGAATCTTTGTCTTGAGCTTATTTCACTTCCAAAGTTCAAATTCTGGGGCCCTGCTTAATTGCAGAGGTGAGTTGCCCTTTAAACAACTCTAAAATTGGTCAAGTGCACAATTTACAAGAGAAGGAAGAGGGTAAAATGGTCATTTCACTTCCAAACTCATACGTTGCTCTGGTGGGAAGCCTGTGCTTGCTTTACTTATTTAGCACAGCCCTGCAGGATTAGCTATTACTGCAAAGTTAACACGGTCCAGACAGCTCAGTGGCAGCAAACCAAAACAGACTCAGGTGTGTGACACAGGCCTCCCAGCCAGCATGGCTCTGGCTTTCTTCCTGGGATGTCAGGGACGAGAATGCCCAGGGGAAAGTGGTCCTTTCATAGGCTTCAGCCAATTAGTCAGAAAGAATCCATTTCTGCCAAGACAAGTCACCTCCTCCAAAATGATAATTGGGTTATACAAAGTAGAAAGTTTGTTTACTAAACAGAAAAATAAAATAAAAGGAAATCTGAGGTGCCATTTCTTCTAATGTGTAGGGCAAACCCCAGCACAATCAGCCTGACCTCAGCTCCCCTCCTAGTTCACTGTCTGTTCTTACTGATGATATATATATATGGAATATTTGCATGCTTCCTTTCTTTGCTTTTCCTTCACTTGGTATCCAAGGTCAAATCACTTTTATCTCATGCACCTAGTTAGAACCTAACAGTATATAGATCTAGACATGGCACTGATTCATTCCGTTTCTTATTTAATTTCTTTTCCTCCTCCTCTTATTCATTTTGCTTTTATTAATGTTAATGCAAATGCTCTATCTAAATAACAAACTTTTCATTATACATTATCAATAAATCTACAAAATGTCAAAGCAGTAATTGGTTTATCTTGGTATAACTTCTCAATCAAAATAGAAATGTACCCACAAATATAGTCAACTTATCTTTGAAAAAGGAGCAAAGGCAACTCAAAAGAGAAAACATAGTCTTTTCAACAAAGGGTGCTGGAAAAACTACAAAACAAAATGAACCTATACATAGACCTTGCACTTTTCAAAAAATTAACTCAGAATAGATTGTAGGCTTAAAAGTAAAATGTAAAACTATAAAACTTCTAGAAGAAAACACAGGAGAAAATCTAGGTGACCTCAGCTTTGGCAGAGGTTCTTGATATGATGACAAAGCGCAACCCATGAAAAAAATTTGATATTGTAATGCATTAAAATGAAAAACTACTCCACAAAAGACACTGTTCAGAGAATAAAAATACAAGCCACACACTGACAGGAAATATTTGCAAAAGACACAGCTGATAAAGGACTTGTATCCAAAATATACAAAGAATTCTTGAAATTCAACAGTAAGTAAACAAGCAATCCAATTTCAAAATGGACAAGATATATGAGCAGACATCTCACAAAAGAATATAAACACATGAAAACCAAGCATAAAAAAAGATGCTCAAAACCATTTGTCATTATAGAATTTCAATTTAAAGCAACAATGAGATACAAACACACACCTATTATAAGGGCTAAAATCAAAGCTCTAACAATACCAAATATCGGTGAAAATGCTGAGCAACTGATCTCTGAACCATTGCTGGTAGATTTGCAAAATGGTGCAATCACTTTGGAAGACTGTTTTGCTGTTTCTTACATAGTTAAACAGTCTTATTGCATGATCCAGCATTTGTACACTTAGGTATTTACTGAACTGGGTTTAAAGTGTATGTCCACACAAAACCTGCACATGAGTGTTTACAGTGGCTTTTTCATAATTTCCAAAACTGGAAGCAACTAAGATGTCCTTCAATAGATGAACTGATAAACAAATTGTGGTATCTTCATACAGTAGAATATTATTCAATAGTAAAAAGCAATTAACTATCAAGTCATAAAAAGACATGGAGGAAACTTGTATGCATATTGCTATGTGAAAGAAGCCAGTCTGAAGAGGCTCCACCCTGTATAATTCTAATTATATGACATTCTGGAAAAGGCAAGATTATAGCACCAATAAAAGATTAGGAGTTACCGGGAGAGAAAGAAAAGAGAGGAAATGTTGAATAAGTAAAACAGCAGAGCTTTATGAAACTATTCTGTAACAGAGGATAACTGGCACATTTTTCATTATCGAAACCCATAGAACTTTGCGATATGAAGAGTGAGCCTTAATGCATGGAAATTGGAAAATAGTTTAGGAGGTTGCAGTACCTCAGGATAGAATGAAGACTAGAACAAAAAAATGAATTGCATTACAAATATATGAAGCAACATCACTTAAGGGGCTAGAAAGCAAAGTGCTGACCTCAGTAACTTTGGAAATGAGTGTTGTCTGTAAGACTGAAAGCAGTGAGAACTGCACATAGAAGATTTTACATGTATAGTGGATTTAAACAACTAAGAAAATGAATGGCATATAACAGGAGCCAGGTTAAGCAGGAGAAGGAGATGATAGGGTATATGGTAATAAACTTGAGTTGGACAGATCAGTATGAATTCAGTTTTAGCTTAATATAGACAGAAATGGTTACATAAAAAAAATTTATAGATATGTGTATATGCATGGATTATCATACACACATATATTTCCTTACTCTGTCAGCTGAGAGAGCCTGCAGGCAATAACACCCCACATAGCCCCCAGAACTTAGCTTCTAATACCGTTGTCCAAAAAATAAGGCAACCAGAGATACTTGTTGAAATAGCTGGTTCCAGGGCTGGGGCAAGAAATGTAAAAAAAAAAAATAAGCCAGAATCATCTGTAATTTCAGAAATTAAGGAAGGGCTCAAAGCACACACACACACACGTACACACACGCACGTGCAATGATGGCAGTATGTCACACATACACACACAAAAACCAAACAAGCAGGAACCAATGAAAAGAGCTCCCAATGACCAAAGTTGAAGCTGGAACAATTTGAGTAGACTATACAAACAAAATAAAGTAGACTATAGGCCAGAGTAAAAAATAAATAAGCATGTGCTCTTGCTGATATAAATAAATGATTGAATAAATAAATAAATGGGAGACAAGAAACAAATCTCAGAAAAATTCCAAATAGTTTATGTAGATACTCCACTCTCAAGGAAGTAGAGGATAATTCCCGATTAAGTGTGGTAAGGCACAAGGACCTCCTTGCAAAGAGAAAAAAAAGTTTAACTCCATAGTAGAGAAATCTATAAACACCACCTCCAAATTAAGTGACCAAGGTTAAAATCAGTGATGAGACACATTGAAAGTTTACACCCTTGATTTGATATGAAGAAAATGGCAATTCACCTCTGTAGTCTCCCTCCCAAGTGCCCCATAACCCCAGGCTATTCATAAATAAAGCCCCAGAAAAAAAACCAATTAAGGGATATTCTACAAATTACCCAACAAATGCTCCTCAAGACTGTCAAGGTCCTCAAAAACAAGGAAGCTTTAAAGAACTGTCATAGCTAAGAGGAGCTAAGAAAGCATGATGACTAAATATAATATGGTACCTTGGGTGAGATCCTGGAACAGAAAAAAGACATTAGGTGAAAACCAAGGTGTGTTAGTTAGATTCAGTTGTCAACTTGGCCAGGTGAGCATACCTAGTCTTGTTGCTGCGGACATAAGCCAATGGTACGTGAACCTCATCTGTTACTAATTACATCTGCAGTCGGCTAGGAGGCGTGTCTGCTGCAATGAGTGACGTTTGACTTAATAGGCCGGTGCTTAAATGAGAGAGCGCATCGTAGCACAGCCTAAGCAGCTCGGCATTCCTCATCTCAGCACTTGCAGCTCAGCCCAGGCCTTTGGAGATGCAGAGAGATGTCACCCAGGGGAAAGTTGTTGGAACCCAGGGGCCTAGAGAGAAGACCAGCAGAGACCATCCTGTGCCTTCCACGTAAGAAAGAACCTCAGTGGAAAGTTAGCTGCCTTTCCTCTGAAGAACCAACAAAATAAATCCCCTTTTATTAAAAGCCAGTCCTTCTCTGGTGTGTTGCATTCCGGCAGCTAGCAAACTAGAACACAAGGAAATATGAATAAAGCATGGACTTCGGTTAATAAGATGTATGAATATTGTTTCATTAATTGTAAAAACTGTACCATACCAATGTAAGATATTAATAATAGAGAAAGCTGGGTACATGATATATGGGAACTCTGTACCATTTTTTCAATTTTTCTGTAAATCTGAAACTGTTCTAAAAAAAAGATCCTAAAAAAAAAAAAGATAAACGCATCTTCTATTTAGTTGTTACCTTTAATTTATATCCCAGGCATTCCACTACAATTAAAAAGATTATTAGTCGTAATTCTATTTTAACCTTTATTTTTAAAATACAGCTATTTTCTAAATAAGTTTATATTATTCATTTTCAGGAGACAATCTTATTAACTAATTCACCCCTCTTTTCTCCCAATTTCTCCTCCAAGATCTTCTTTTTTTAATCATTTCAAATAAAAATATGAAAATGTTGCATATTCCCTAACATAGCAGACGCCATAACTCCTATAAAATAAAGAGGTTCTTTCAAACTGACCATATAAAGTTAGGGATTTTTATGGTCCTTTGTGACAATGTCCTTCCCAAGTTGTAATGCTTTTCAATATTACATTTCACAAAGTTAAGTACAAAAATAAAACAAAACCAAATAATAAATCAGACTAAAACTTTGAATTTACTAAATTAATCTTTGACCCAAACAAGACCAGACCTAAAATAGGCCAGTGGATAATAATCTATTTTACTGTAGCTTAACCTCTAAAGAAGACATGCTCTCTCTTGGGTTCTTTCTTAAGTCTGAGTTGAATCTATCATGCTGCTGCTTGATTCCATTCCTTCCCATTACTTTTAAGGAAAGATAGAAAACATTAAGTGATCATTTCCTATATAGCAACCTTTTATGTACATATAAAGATTCTCCTTAAAAAGCCAGTCTTTTCAGGTTAAATGAGCATAGTTCCTTTAATCTTTTCAAGGCCAATCCTTTTGTCTTCTTATGGGTGATTATTATCTGAACACTTTTTCAGTTTTCTACTGTCTTCTCTTTAGTCTGACACCAAAGAATTAAGTTTGACATTCAAGACAATATTTTTGAAAACCCCAGTGTGATCCTGGGAGAAAAACAGTCTCTGAAAAGAATAAGGTTGCCTAGTTTTGCAATTGAGAATAAATTTTACTGAAAGCATTTCCAATTAGAATTTCAACCTTCCTTCCGTGCATTTGGACACAACAGATAATGTAAAATCAGATAGAACATAACTTTCTAAAGCACATTCCCCATATAAGTATTAAAATGCAGCCTGTTTGTACACTAGGGTGAGATGGATTGATTGATAAATTTATTCCAATATGAAGTAGTAACAGAAAGCAATAACTGATATTTTACAATCCCTAGCAGCTCTTGTCCCAGGCAGCAAGGTTCCTTGAACCGTGGGAAGCTTTCCTGGTGCTCACAGGGCAAACAATCACACAGCTTTTGGAACAAAATTCACTGCTTTTGTCAAATGAACCAAATGAATAGACAGTACCACATTTTTCTCTGGGACATGGTTTCCCATGTGAAGACTTGGTTATTTGGGCTCCATGGTTAAGATCAATTCATAACTTATGAATGCAATGAGCTTCTTATATGATTACAAAGGGAAATATGTGTAAAGCACCTAGCACACGCTTGTTGGACGTTTATTAAGGACTCAGGAGAAAAACAAGTTCTTCTTTATAACAAAGAATTTGCAAATTACTTTTTGAAGCCTCGTAACCGTAACAGGAAGGTTTTTTTTTTCAATTTATTGATAGGATTTTTTACTGATAATTACTCTCAGTTTGTTTCATTACAGACAATTGATTTAAATTATTCTCTTGCCTAAAATTATTTGTGTCCTTGGGAGTTTATCAGAAGTAAAGTTTATACTCCCTATCTCAGCGCCAAACCGTACCAGCACTTAACCGGTTTGCAAAACCAAGATTGAAGCTGGTGGTTCAGGAATTAAGCCCTCTGACATTTGACTACGCCCTCTGCTCTCTACCTCTCACCGTCTCTCAGTTTCTGAAACTGCTGAGTGTAAACCCCTCGTCAAAGGCCCAGGTCCCATCTTTCTGTGCTTTCTTGGCGCTCCTTCCCTTTCTCACGAGCCCTGCTCTGCTCTGCAATCTCATAGCAACCTCATCCTTCAAACCCAACAGTCCCATCTTGCCTACGATACACAGCTATACGGAAATACCACCATCTCCGAGCACTGCTGCAATTTTCAATAACACAAGTATGTGTGGTACGTAATGGGTATTCTACAAGTGCCTGTAAGTGTGCCCTCTCAAACTTGAAGATTGAAGATGTTTATCAGTCTCATCACAGGCTCAGTTAAATGCCACTGAAGGACAGGACCCAAATCTTGCTAGAACTCTGTGGTTGCTCATCTAATCTACCATGCAATATGGTTTGTATACTATTGAAGGATGATAATTACTGGACTGCAACTTTCAAGGCTACAATAGCCAACCAGACATTTAAGGGCCGGGAAAGAAGTTCTTCAGAAAAAGGAGTACCCTAGCTCTCTATTAATCGATACCTAACCACAACAACATAAGGCTGTGGTAAATTATTTCAGATCTGTAAAATACTTCTGCCTAACTCATCCAGATAATTGAGAAATTTTTTTTAATATTCCTAAAGTGAGGTATCTGGACAACTAAACGTGTCATTAGGACTCACAAAAGAATTGCCTCTTTAAGGATGTTCCTTTTCAAGAATGATTATGTTTTTCTCTTTCTGACCTAATCTCCCAAATCTCTTCCAACTTCTGCTTCCTTCATGGACATGCTCAGACCAAGATGCTTAAACCCATACCTGTTGCTAAGTAACAATTCCACTGTGAGGTAAGAAATACTTTTTTAATATAGTCAGCCTTCATTTTTGGATTTTCAGCATATTGAATCTTCTCTGATGGAAAGGATATATTACAAGACAAGGCTTATTTACAAGATTCTGAATAAGACAGCCCATGAAAAGAGTTATAAAAAAGAATAAAACAGCTGCAGCACCAAAAATACAAACCTCTGACTTACAGCTAAGACTATAGCTTTTACCACACACTTTGAGAAGCCTCATTAATGTGGAAAAAACCCACTATGACAGCTCACTCATGTTCTCTTTATCAGTAGCCTTAGACATGGCAGGAATCCTGCTTCAGTAAGACAGGGTAACTTCTGCTCGAACCAATACAGCCAAAAAATCAAAATGGTACACAGGGAACACTTCCCAAAATCGTACTTACATCCTTTTATAGAGATTGCATTTTTTTAAACTGTGATTAAGGGGCATTGTGCCTGTTTGAAACTGTTGTGCACCCCTAGAAAGTTTGTTTGGTTTAAACCAAACACCATATTGTTTGGGTGGGGCCTTTCGATTAAGTTGTTTCCATGAAGATGTGACCCACTCAGTTGAAAGTGAGATCTTTTGATTATGTAGCTTCCATGGAGATGTATATCCACCCATTCACGGTGAGTCTCGGAAAAAGCTTCAGAGCTAACACAAACAGAGACATTTGGAGATTCAGGAAGAAAATGCTCCCAGGGAAGCTGTTTGAAACCAGAGCCCAAGGGACAGCATATGCCAACCACACACCTTCCCAGATTGGCCTTTTTTTCAGAGTCAAGTTATCTTTCTCTGGATGCCTTGGTTTCGACATTTTTATGGACCTACAACTATAAATTTGTAACTTAATAAATCCCCTTCATAAAAGCTAGCCCCTCTCTGTTATATTGCATTTCTGGCAGCATTAACAAACTAAAAATCTTAACACCTGTCTTCTACTTCATAGTTGTCCATCATGGAAAGTCATCTGACTCAAGAAATAGAACATTTCCATTTTATAAAGAAAAAGCACTACAAATATATTTTGCATAAAGAAAAATGTTAATGAGATAAATAAACCCAAATTTTGGTAAAATGGTAGCCAAAATATGTTCATCACTGTCAGTCCGAGTCAATCACGCAGCGTTCCCAAGTTAAGAACCGCTTGAGGCTGTTGCTAAATTGGGATTATAAAAGACATCTTCATACTCAAAGTCCATATTTCCAAGGAAGGAGCAGGATGAATTTCCCCTACTCTGTATAAAATAAAGACCGAGAATTACCTGGAGGAAAACTTCCCCATCTATTTTATTTTAGTTACAATCAATTCCCCATTTTCCCCTCTCATCCGCACCCACTCCAGTAGACGTAACTTCTCCAGATGCTAGGTGAATGCAGAGTGGTTACAAACTGAATTCTGGAGTGAGATTGCCTAAGTTTGAATCCTGGATCCCCACATGGCTCTTAAGCAGGTCACTTAACTTTCCTGTTCCTCAGTATCATCATCTATAAAAGGGGACACTAATAATAAAGAGTTCCAGGTCCTAGCTGAATGCTCAGTATACTGAAAAATAAAATTCCTATTATTAATAGAAATGTGCATAGTACTTGCTCTGAGCCCCTCTTACAGAATATTCCACTTAGAACACTGGATTTTAATTGTTGGTCACCTACCTCTCTTGGCACCTCAATAAATTGTTAGGACTGTGTCAAAAACATCTTTTAATTCATCAAGCACGGTGCCTTTAAACAAAGAGGGGGCTGGCTCTTTGTTAAACAAATTAATGATTCTCTTTTGGTATGTTCAGTGAAAATTCTTTCTTCACAGTAAAATATTTTACAGATCTCTGAAAAATCTGCATTGTGTTTAATGCAGACAATATTCCTTCAATCCAATTATCCATCACCTGCAACCTCTGCTCTCCATCAAAATTTACCTATGTTTGATTTTTTTAATTATTGTAATTTAAAATTATAAGCAAACATAAAACACTTCTGCTTTAAAGTTAGTAAATTTTGGAATGAGAACTCTTACAGGTCCAGAATGATGGGAATGCAGAGTGAGGTGCCTCAGGATGAAATGCCACAAGATACTGACAACCAATATTGTAAAATGCAAATTATTCTGGTGGTGACTCTCACTGAAGTACACTTTGGTGCTACAGTCAGTTCTATGGCTAAGCTGGCTATATCAATAATGAGAAAGGTTTAGTGATATCTATAGCTCTCTAGAAAGCCTTTCATTATTTTTATAAATTTCATGATATAATAAATTTATTAACCATTATATCTCAAATTGATGATCATATTTTGTTATACTATTTAGGAATATAACATTTCCTTGATGTATATATGCTGACAAACATTATATATATTATATATATGAACACAGTACATTTTCTTGCTTAAGTGAGCCAACCAAGGACAGCAATGAGATCGATGCTTTCTGTCCTCAATAATTGAACACGTGTATCCCCTGATGATAAGAGAAAACTTGGGCCAGAAGAATGCCTGCCATCAATTCAATTCTCCGTGGACTCTTTTCCCAGAAGGCACTGAAACTCTGTAAGTGAAATCCCACACAACTCAGGAAACAGAACTAACAATCTTTACCCACACTATAAATAATTTTATCTTTGGGGGATATGATTTTACTTTTAATTTGGAGTGAACTAAGCAGTGAAACAGACTAGCCTACTCTTGGGGGAATAGAATTCGGTAACAATTGTCAATTAGATAGAATTTTTAAAATTAGTATAATCTTAGTCTACACCATAGTTACATAACTTTTTGAGAAAATTCTCACTAATTTATTCCAATGCCTCAATTAGGTCTTTAGACCTGTCTTAGTTTCCTGGCTACTATAGCATACCGCACAGTGGATTGGCTTAAACAGTGGGAATTCATTGGCTTACATTTTGAGGCTACAAGGTTTGGTTCCTCTCATGAATCCCTGGCTCATGTCCCATGGCCATCTCCTTCTTTTTCCTCCTTTCTCTTTGGGCTTCCGTTGACTTCTGGCTTGTGGCTGTGCTGTGTGGGTTTCTGTTCATAAGACCTCCAGTAACCCCACCCTCATGCAGTTGGCCATAACTTAACATCTTCAAGAGTCCCTATTTGCAATGACTTGTACCCAAAGAAATCTGGATCAAGACCAAGAATGTGTCTAATTTGGGGTACATAGTTAAATCCGCCACAATACCCCTACATATTTTAACTCAGTTTAAAATTCCTGTGGATGTTGGGGGGAAAATGGCAATTTGTTTCCTCTTCATTTTGTTCATTCTTTTCCTCTGGATTCTCTCATGTCAGTTTTAAAGCTCAGTGGACAACTAATATTCCCTACCTAGGAACTGGACACAGTACATAAAGCAACCACAGCCCCATCAGATAAAACAGGAAAACACATACAGTCACTGATCAGTAGCTCAATGTTAGCCTGGACCTAAAATAGTGGACAGGTTGCTGCAGTTTACTGAAATTAAACCAGGCCATTTGGTGACCTGGGCCCCAGCCAACAGCTGTTTACATGGGGCTTTGAAAAGGTTCTACCAGATCCTTTTCAGATTATTCTCTGGCCCCAGAAAGGGGGCATTAAATTATCTGTTGTGTTTAAAAGATATTTTCCTGATGATTTGACCTCTCCAAGGCAGGAGTGTTCATGACTTTGGCCTTTTAAAACCCTCTGCAATTATCCAACTCAGTAGTAGCAGTTGCTCCAGTTGTCTAAACTGCTTTAAAACTTGGTGAAAATTCAGTGGTTTAAAACACAGTCATCATTTATTATCCTTCACAGATTCTGCAAGTCAGATATTTTCAAGCAGCTTGGCTGTGCAAATCTAGTTCAAGGACCCTCATGAGGATGCTATCAGGTGGTTGTTGGGTCTGAGTATATGGTGAGGTACCTTCTCTCATCTGATAGGTGTCAGGGCAAGGAGGACTCAAACAGTGGGGGCTGGAGCAGTGGAGATCCTCGGGTATCTCTTCAATCGCTGTGTCTCTCCAGGGGATCTTTTCCAGCATGGTGTTTTTAGGGTAGTGGGACTTCACACTAGCTCAGGGATCCCAAAGGGTATGTCCCAAGAGAAGAGACCCAGGTGGAATCTGTTCTGGCTTTCCTACCTTCTTGGCTGTCACCCACCACCACTTCCTCCATATTCCATTTATTAGAAGCAAGTTACCAAATTTGGTCTACATACAAAGAGAGGAATTAGACTATCTTTTGAAAGGAAGAGTGCAAAGAATTTTCAGATATATTTTCAAGCCTTCACAGTTGTTAGGTCTAATTATTTTCAAAACTGCTGGATGGGTTTTACCCAGTTTTATAGCAGGTACAAGCTTTTCTTCCCCAAAGATTCTTAAGGTTTAAACATTTATGTCATATTTCTCATTTTTATTATATGTTCAAATAATTCTGAAGCAAATTTTTTTGTGTAATGGAAGCAGTAAAAATAAATAGAAGAAACAAAATAAACATGGGAATATCTGGATGAAATGTTCCTAAAGATGTCAGAAGGATTACTTAGAAAATGTTATCAGGTCCCAAGTGCCACTCTTTTACTATTCCTCTGAATATTAGCTCTTGGAAAAGATAAAGGTTGGTGCTTTAAGCAAGTAACATTCACAATTTTAAATATGGTTAGTAATGACAGATGTTGAAAATAAATACACCCTCACATTCTCACTGCAAAATCATTACCCTGTCTTTTCTCGGCAGTTTCACTTTGAAAATAAATCTAATTTGAAGCTGATGGTACCTAGAGTCATTATTAATTCATACTGAATAGTAATAATTAATTTTTGCTTTCTTGTTTATTCCTCATGAAATATTTCTGCCATAAACCGATATGCTGCCACCTGGATTAACACTAAGATATTTGCTTAATATTCAACAAGTGTTAACACTGACTGAGAATCAGAGCTTAAAAAAAAAAGTAACAGTTTTCTTCAGATAAAACTCGCATGCCATACAATTTGCCCATTTAAAGTTTATCATTCAGTGGTTCTTAAGTACGTTCAGAGTTGTGCAACCATCACCACCATCAATTCTAGAACATTTTCATCATCCTTAAATGATCATCCTATTAGTCACTCCCATTCCCCCCCCCACCCCACCCCCGCCCACTTCATTCTCTAGTCCTAGGCAATCACCATTCTACTTTCTGTCTCTACAGATTTACCTATTCTAGAAATTTCATGTAAATGGAATCTTACAATATGTGGCCTTTCTTTCACATAGAGTGAGGTTTTCAATATTCATGCATACTGTAGCATGCACCAGTATTTCATTCTTTGTATTTTCAAACAATATTCAATTGTTTAAATATACCACCTTTTATGTCTTTATTCATCAGTTGATGGATATTCCACTCTTCTACTTTTAGCTATTATGAATTATGCTGCGGTGAACATTTACACAAGTTTTTGCATGGACATATGTTTTCATTTCTCTTGAATATATACCTAGGAGTGAAATTTCTGGGTTACATGGTCATTCTATGCTTAACATTTTGAGGGATTTCCAGAATGTTTTCCGAAGTGGCTGCACCAATTTATATTCCTACCAATAGTAAACAAACATTCCAATTTCGCCACATCTTTGCCAACACTTATTATAACATTTTTTTAATTTTTATGATACTTAAATTTTATTTATTTTTAATTTTGTTAAAATATACATAGCATGAAATTCATTTTAACCTTTATAGGTAGACAATTCTTTGTCTTAAGAACATTGACATTACTGTGTCACTTTCACTACTACTATTTCCAGACTATTTTCATCATCCTAAACTAAAATTCATACTTATTTAATAATAATTTCCCATGCTTCCTCCCCCACCCAACCCACCCATAACCACTAGTCTGCTTTCTTCATGAATTTGGTCATTCTAGGTATTTTTTAATAAGAGAAACCATGTAAAATTTGTCCTTTTGTCTTCTGGCTTATTTTATTCCACATTACATCTTCAAGGTTGGTCCATGTTGTAGCATAAACCAGCACTTCACATCTTTTCATGGATTAATAATATTCTATTGTATTGTGTTTTAGTTTCCCAGCTTCTAAAACAAATATTATACAATGGGTTTGTTTAAACAATGGGGATTTACCGGCTCACAGTTTTGAGACTAGGAGAAATTCAAAATCTAGGCATCAGCAAGGCAACGTCTTCTCCCAGAAGACTGTTGGTCTGGGGCTGGCTGCCAAAGATCCTTGATGCTTAGCTTTTCTGTCATGTGGTAATGTAATTGGTGACCTCTTCTGGCTTCTTTCTCCATCTGGCTTTTGCTCTGCTTTTAAGGGACTTCAGTAATCCTAATTAAAGCCCAACCTGTTTCAGTGGAGCCTCAGCTTAACTGAAGTAACGTCTTGAAGAAATCTTATTTACAATGGGTCCACACCCACCAGAAAGCAGACTAAGACCAAGAACACGTCCAAACTGGAGTCCACAATTCAACCCACCACATATGGATATGTTGCATTTGTTTATCCATTCATCTACTGATGGACACTTGGGTTGATTCCATTTTCTCAAAATTGTGAATAATGCTGCTGTGAATATCACTGTACAAACATCTATCCAGGTCCCGGCTTTGGCAAAACTCATTTTGTTCAAGGCCAATTGGGCTTTTATCATTTACAAAATTATCCTTCTTAAGTAATAGTGAAAATTTAGCCCAGCACTAGAACATCGCAGGACAGGTGAGCAAAGAAAAGAAATCGCTAAACACAATAAAGAATAAAAATAAATCAATGTTTATGTCACTTCCATAATTCTTCCAAAATGAACTCTAGTGGGTTTCTAGCAGGGTGGTTAACACAGAACTCTAAATAGAGAAGTGAAAACCGGTTGAAAATGTGGAAACTGAGATCTGCCTAAGAGTAAAAGGAGTTTGCAAAAAAACAAAATACATGTGATGAGAATTTTTGAAATATTTATTTTAAAGGTTATACTTGTCACACTTTATGACATCAGCATATTGATCTATTATTTCAGGTCTTCTCATATTTTTCTATAATAAATCCTGACCAAGGAATAGGAGAGGGAAACAATTACCAGTTTTAAATTTGCTTTATATTTACCACACTAAGATGAACCCCCCCAAAAAAAATAAGAAACAGAGACATTTTACATGCATAGACATCCCAGACTACCAGCCATCATACAGAAAATAAGAATCTATTCTTGTGAGAGAATGTCAAGGGTGAGGTTAGAAGCCCCGGGTAAGAACTGCATAGTGAAAGATTTGGCTGAGAAATAAGTAAAAGGGAAATTTCAGAGCTAAATTGGCAAATAAACCAAAATTTCACATTCTCCCTATTATGAATACTAAAATCAATTACATTTTAAAGCTGAGTCATTTCCCCAAGATATTTTCTTTTTTCTTGTCCCTTACAGTTTAGAGGTGGATTGGTCCCAGTTACTGTTTTACTCAAAGTATTAAGATGTATGTAAACCTTACATCTTAATACTCTACTACTCTTGAGATATTTTCATATGACCAGGGTTTTAATTAGTACACATTTTGAATATAGCCAAAGTCCAAATTATAGTTTTAGCATTTCCAGTAAAAAGCCATAATGGAGGCTAAGACAAAAAAAAAAAAAGAAAGAAAGAGAGATCTGCTCTTAGCTGTGCTAACTTGAATCTACCACATAACACAAAGAGTACCAAAAAGGAGTTAGGAACCCAGAACCCTTAATCCCATCCTGGACATTAATAATCATTGAGACTTGGAATCAGGGCTCACACTTTCAAGGACACAGTTTCCAAATCTGTTTACCTGAGTAATTTTCTAAGATTCTTCCTGCTGTCAATTGTCAGTAATATTTAAAACAATGACTTCCATATTAAAGCCTAAAACCTAAAATTAAATGTTGAAAATAAAATAATCAAGAAGTAAACAATTATTTATATTCACCCTTTGAGGCTCTGTTCAGCTATAACACACCCAACCAGTTCAAGGAAACTAGTCAATCTCTGTGGCTCAACAGAAGATTTTAAAAGGTAACCATCAATTCAAACATAAAATATATATTGAGATTCTGCTACATTAAAAACATGATATCAAGTGCTGAGAAAAATTCAGGTGTAAGGCATGGTCCCTCTCTGGAGTTGCTGACAGTACACATGGGGCTATGACACAAGCATACCTAAAAAGAAAGATATAGTATCATCATACAATTAAGTCATAGAACAAGTGACAGTGATGCATAAGTAGGGAAATGTCCACCCATTTTGCTCAATTTAGCAGTGGTCTGGAGGGGCATGTCTTTAACCTCTCCCATAATCTCCTTCGGCTAACTGAAAAGTGTCCCTAAATGTGTATAAAATCTATACAAGAAACAGTGTACCTATAAGCAAATGTAGGTTCAAGGCAAATCCCATAGCCCCTACTTCCAACCAGTTAATCACCCCTGCAAACTTCCCACATAAAAAAGCTGTACCCACCCTTGTATATGGTCACTCTTTAAAATAAGCAGGTACTACTTGGTTAGAAATGGATGGATACACAATACCAGGTTTGTATATACCAACCTGAACTAGAATGCATTAAAAGCAGATAAGGATTGCAATGTGCTTATGAAGAGTAGTTATGAAACCGGGTCACAAATTTATATCAACACATTATGCAAAAGAACCTAGTACTAATTATTCCCTTCAGTCACTAAAATCTCTACCCCCCAGAGATATTCTATTTCCAAACTGAAAGTACCCAAATCATAAACATTTTCTAAATGATTTGTGCAATCCAATCATATTACATGAACAGGTAAGTTGTGTGGCAATTCTTTGTAAATCAAGGAAGAATTCTCTCTTTTGTTAATATTCTGGTATTACTATATTTGGCCCATTAGCTCAGAGTCTTTGTCCAAACAGTTCTTCAAGTTTTTACTTCCATCCCCCCTTCCGCCACTGCAGATTTCAGAACCAGACAAAAGGACCCTGCTGTGTGAGAGAGGAAGTGTGGGGGTGACAGAGAAAGTAGCAACTGATGAGGCTGAAGAGGTGGGCAGTGGAAAACCAGGACATGCCTACAAGATTCTGCGGCAGATTTGAGGCTTTATCTTTTGGGTGATAGCTACCCATTGAAATGTATTCAGGAGGAAAGAAAAGTGGTAGAGGGTCATCATGAGACAACTGTTTCCACAAGATCTCTTGGGCCTCCAAATGGAGACTAGACCAGAGCGAGTCTAGAGTGAGTAGCTCAACAGACAGGTCCAGCAGTGGGAGAAGGACAAAATGGTGGTCTGGACTTGGCTGGGGACTGTGGAGCAGGGAGTGCAGGAGCACTGCATGGAAGGGTTTGGGAACCAGATTGCATTTGCAGGCGTGAGGAAGGCAGAGAAACAAGGGAGATTAAGTGCTGACATTCAAGTTCATCAATACTCCTGACAGACATTCAGAAGGACTCTTGTTTATGGGCCCCTCTCTCAGTGGGAAGGAGGCAACTGTAGAAGTTGGAAGTGAAGGTGTCATTCCCATTTTCCCACCACCTAATGCCTTGGAATAACTATGACCTCCTAAGCACCCAAGTTCAAATTGAGTACAAGACTGAATCACTCTTCTATGTAAAAGAAAACAGTTTCTTTAAAAATCACAACAATAAACTCTTTGTTTTTTTATGCATCCACAATGTTTGTTTCACAGTAGGATTTGAAACTGAAATTTCAAAATATCCTAAGAAATAAGACTCCTCTTGTGTTTCTGACCACATGGAAGCAAAAATAATAAGACAAGCTGAGAATAATCATGTTTACAGACCAATTCTTAAGAGAAAAAAAAAGATTAGACAGTTGATTTTTCTGAATCCCTTTTCAAACTGAGCCACATTACTTCCATTTTCAAAATCATAAACATGTAGGGATTTTTTGGTTATTGTCAGAAGTAGAAAGTATATGTTTTACAATCAGTCTCTTTGAGGGCTCTGTGACTGTTTATTTTTCATGATGCCAAGCCACAATTAAAATAAGTTGAATTTTGATGAAGATACAAATGATTAGCATAATGGTTTTAAGAAAGAGGGCATTATCTCCATTGTTTATGTAGATTAGATTTCGATTAAATATTTACATCCATAAAGTATTTATTTCCATAAAGACTGTAAGCAGAACTATTTAAGTAATTTGGAGATGATCTTTGTGGAAACAGTACTAAAAAATCACTAGACTCTGTAGGCATAAGTTGCTTGAATCTAACAAGACACAACTGACAGAAATTCTCATATTGTCAAAACAATTATCTTCAAATAATATAATACCATGAAGTAGGATTGACAAAATGGTAAACAAATCCAAATCTCCAGGGGTCATTTCCCACAGGCTTCTTTCATGAAAAAGGATTTGAAGTAGCTTACAATAAAAAATATACACACTAAGACAAAAAACACATTAAAACATTAAGACGATGGTAGAATGTAATGCTAGGATAACATGGCAGACGTGGCTAATGTCACCTCCGAGGTTCCCATCTCCTTATGGGCGTGTGGGAGACACTTTTCTTAGCCCCCTTTCAGTGACTAACTTTAGCCAATGAAATCTTAGCAGAAGTGACATGTGTCGTGACATGAGGCCATGGAAAACCTGCGAGAGATTCTCCAGTCTCTCTCTTCACCAGGCACTCCAACCAAAGAGGCTGCGTATGCCCGGCAGCACAGCCCCCTGGAAGTGGAGACCACCCGGATGTGGGAATATGACTGACAATCTGCTTAGGGCTTTGTTGCTTCTTCTGTCAAGCAACAGAATATTGAAGGATTTCTGTCACTGTCTAACCTCGTCTGCCCTGACAAATAAATCCTGTGATTATTTTGAAGAGGAAAATAATCTTTGTTCACCAGAAAGCCTGGATAAGGGATTAATAACGATATAAAGCTTAAACTAGGTAAGCAATTTTTTTTCACAAAATTTAATGGTGTCAGGTTATATTCTTTGACTAGTGGTGTCTATTAAATGTTCTGCATGCATGATCTCATGTAATCCAGGGTGGAAAGTGGAGATTACAGGGATTCATTACATGATTTTTAGGGGATAGAACAGTACTTGAACTCAGTAGTTCTGAAGCCAGAGCTCTACTTGGAACTGTTATTTCCATGGTTCATGATGACAGAACTCCACGTTTTTCCCTTGCCAAAGGCAGTAGAGGTGAGAAGGGGGAACAAGAGGGTTTGCATGAGGAGTTACTGACTAAAATTACCACAAGTCATTGAGAGAAAGACACTTTTCCTAGTTCTGAGTTAACTGAAACTTGGCACATGGATCTTTACTTAAGGAACATAATGGACAATTTATGTAAAAGTGAAAGTAATCAAATGAACAGGAGCTATGGAGTCAGCTCAAGTTAGGTTTGATCCTGAAGCAACCACTTTTTCTGAGTGAGGTATTTAAAAAAAAATCATATTATTAATTAAAATAGAGTGTCACATGAAATCCAGAGTTACCTGGTTGGAAGAGACCAGTTGTTTTCAGAAATGGCCCTCACTTTTAAATTCTTGGACATTTCCTCCTGATCAGATTGAGGTTATGCAGTTTGGCAAAAATACTGCACAAAGGAGGTAGTGTCCATCTCCACTTCCTTACTTGTTTGTGGCTTTTGTTATTTGTTTCTGCTGCCTACCTCACAGGGGTTCAAACAACATGATAAAACTGTGGAAATTATTTAAAAGCCATCAAGGGCTTGCCCTCCATAAGTAGTTAGTAAAAATTATGTGTTGCATAATTGTAAATGTCATAAATTTAAAGGAATGAATTTGAAATGAATGCCCTCCAAAGCCAGGGGGAAAAACTTTACCATCTTAGCTCCATCACATAAAATGAGCCACACACACACACACACACACACACAAGGTCCAAATGCAAAATGGTAAGAAAAAAATAAAAAACAACTTAAAGTAGAACAACTCACCCAACTATTTTGATGACTCTCAGGTGAAAGTCATGCTTGATCTAATTATTACTCATGAGTCATTCATTTTTCTGTGTCCTTTAGGTGAATATAAAGTCCAGAAAAACTGACTTCTGCCCAAAGTCTATATCCTAACTATTGATGTTGTCACCTCCATATGAGAGACTCACTGAAGTCCAAGGCTAGCCTATCCCTGTTACATAATTCAACTTACATGAGGTTTATCAAAGACCTTTCTGAGTTCCTGGTGTATAAAAAAAATTTTTTACTGCCCAGAATACATATGAAAGTTTATATAATACAAGCCTAAAATCAATGGGATTTTAGAGCAATTTGATATATATTTTGTTGTGGGCACAAAGGTTCAGGACAACAGAAATTTTCAGCAAATGACAGCTTTCTTACTTACACAGTACAAAGGATCCAAAAGAGCAAGGGAAGAAACCCTCCTGGCTGGTCTCCCAGGGAGGCCAACTGCTCGGGTGAGGGTCAGGGGATGGCAAATCTTCTGTCAGGGAGGAGAGAAGAATCTGCACTGCCCAAGGGTGGAGTATTTATACAACTCAGGGGGAGGGAACCTGCCACTGTGAGTTCCCACCCTGATAAGCAGCTGTGGCTGCTTGTTCTAGATTTCCTGATTTAGGGTCTGGTCAGGCTTTTTCATTAGGCCTAACATCTTCCCCATTCTGAGAAATGGAAACAGACTGAAACATCTAGACACAATAAAAAAGGGAGTGGCAGGGCAGGGTGGGTAGGAGAGGGCTGAGAGGTGACCACATCACATTAAGGAAAATCAAAATATAAAATAAATCAAAATTACCACTCCAATTCTTAACACTCACTTTTCCACATTGATAATGGAGGTTCGCAAAGAAGAATTTGCTAACCTCAAAAAACAGCCAGTCCTTCTCCCATTATGGATTTTGATGTTAGGTTTGGTTTGGGGTTTTTCAGATAGGTGAAAGGAACAGCAAGGGGTTATGAAAAACCCTCACAATGGGTTTAACCCAGAAACCTAGGAATTTCCTGATTGTCTCATGGATCAGGTAGATCCAATGTCTGATAATACATCTTCAACCTTGACCATGCAGTCAGATGCAGGCAATTACCTGTCCATGCAAAATAATTAAAGTAGCACAATCTGGAGAAAGTAAAGTTCATCCAAAATGTTCCCTTGTCTCAAGTGTAGAGTCTGGAATTGTATTGGTTTACTAAACCTGCTGGAATGCAATATATCAGAAATGGAACACTTTTTAAAAATGGAATATATTACAAGTTTACAATTCTAAGGCCAGAAAAATGTCCAAACTAAGGCATCCAGAGAAAGATACCTTGATTCAAGAAAGGCTGATGGCTCCAGAACACCTCTGTCAGCTGAAAAGGCACATGATGATGTCTGCTAGCTTTCTCTCCAGCTTCTCAGTTCAAAGGACATCCCCAAGGGCATCTTCCTTCTGCATCTCCAAAGGACTCTGGCTGTGTGGGCTCTGAAGCCTTTTCCCAAATGAGTTCCTCTCTCAGGGCTCCAGTAAATGATCCACCTTGAATGGATGGAGACACATCTCCATGGAAACCACCTAATCAAAATACAATTGGGTGGATCACAACTCCAGGGAAATAAGTTAATCAAAATAATTCCACCAATATTGAATCCCAACAATATTGAATGAGGATCAAAGAATATGGCTTTTCTGGGGTACATAACAGTTTCAAACCAACACAGGGATCATTTCTCGTTTTATAGGTCTCCTAACTAAAAAAAAAACAACTTGCATCAAAAGGAGAACAGTTTTTATGTTGGAGATATGGACACTTAGAAATTGGGGATAACCTTCAAATATCCATGAATGTCCTCCAACTGCAAGACAATTGCATATGTGTGGATAGAGGCTCCACAGCTTTCATTAAAGTTGCAAAATAGCCCATGCCAGGTTAAGAACCACTTCAGTAGTATAGAATGATCACTGCTGCCCTGGCCCACTTCCCTTGCTAACCATGAAGGGCTATTTTTGCTTCTCTGACTGCTGATCCTTATATCTGCCAGGCTCTTTATCTCTGTCTGACCTCCTGGACCTTCCCGGCCACCAGCTGCTGTAGACTCTTTACCCTTCCTTGTCTTTGCCTAGATTCCAGGTTCTCACAACTAATCCATACCCCATGATCTTATATAATATTCCTTGCCCCTCCTGTATTTCATATCAGACTAGGAAACCTGACCCAGTACTAGAAGATATCTGTGCTGGGAATTGTTAAAAATATTTATGTGATAGATTTTGCAAAATGCATCATCAATGTCAATAGAAATATTACAAATTACTAATATGAAGTCATAAAATATATTTAAGCCAAAGATTAGACAAATTGTTGTAAATTTTTTAATCTTGAAGCACAGCAATCTTAGAAAATAAAATCAACACACTGCCTCTATTGTTTAATTGGATAATTTCCAAATGAATCATAAGAAAGTAAAACCTGTCAAGTATCAAGTACAAAAATACTATACCAGAACCTGTATAAGCTGTTAACAATATGAATAAATTGAACATATTCCACAGAAAGTTGTGGACATCACAAATAAACTTTTGGATCATAATTAACTGGGCCATACATCTACATGCTTTTAAATAATGCAGAAGTGATCATTGTTTATAATTTGAGATTTGGATAGCACAGGTCAAGGCCTGTTATGATGAAGGACAAAAGCAATGAAATTACTGAGTTTTTCTTGAATATCTTCGCAATGATTAATGTTTGATTAACTTCAAAAATGCCTAGCTAGAGAAAAGTGGAAATTCAAGGATTCCACCAGGAAAAATGGTAGGATTGTCCATGGAAGATCAAGAATCATGTACTATAATTAAAACATTTTAGTAAGAGGAAGGCAAATGTTCTATGAACTTGCCTAGACTCACAATTATGACTGCAAGCTTCAGGCACACTCTGACTCACTCTTGACTCGTTTGGTAAGTGTTTTTGCTGGGGGCACAATAAAAAAATCTTAATTTAATTTTTTCACTACTTTTCAGGGCCAGATACCCCCAGCAGGCAATAGAACATTTGCCCAATGACCTGCATTTTTCAGAGGGATGTGAAGGAGCAGTGATAACTAGAAATCTTCTCAACTTTGATTCTGACCCTCCATGCTCCCCCTGGCAAAGCATTTAAGTTCCAGCTATAAAAAACTGAACCTCTACCTAGTGGTTTGACATCATGAGAATTATGCCAGACTGAAATAAAAGCTAAATCAATTCTGATGGAGGAAAGACGGAATGAAAAACAGTCACATATAAGATGGTCAGAAGTATGATAACATCTTCTTTTGCTTTATAAAATGTTTATATATATATATATATTACCTTGTTCAATATTCCCATCTGCCCTGTGAGATAGAGAAGTGAGTATTTTAGCACTTTTTGACAAATTGCAATTTTCCCCCTAATTAGCAAAATTAAGAGGAAATATCAGGTAGCCAGGAGAAATGGAATTATGCAAGCCCTACAAAATATGGGGTGAGTTGCCCAAGCAATTTCTCTAGGTCCATTTCTACATCTTCCAGCAGCTATGGCTGTGAGTGGGGAGTTAAGTGGTTGAGTTGGCCTTTTATTAACAATTCCTACCATACAAATGTGAACAGCCCCGTTCCTCATTCCTTAAGTCCCAACTAAGACAACATGCTGTCTGTTTCACCCTCTTCTTTCCCTTATGTTTTATATATACAATTACATTTATATATATGCTTAACACCTGGGAAGGAACCTGTTCTCAAAATAGTAATACCGATCCCTTTCATCGCTGTCATTCCATACCCATTCTCACAGCTCTGTGGACCAACCAAAGGAAAGGAGAATAGAAACTGTTATGGAGGCTGTTTGCGTTTACCTTTCTGGGACTAGGTTTAAAAGGAAGGACTAGGACAAAATAAATCTCTGAGATCCATGCCAATTCAAAGCTAATGGTTTTGCAGTCTAGTAAAAATATCTGTAAGTCAACCTTTCTTACAAAACTTGCTTCTAAGGCCACTGGCACATCTTCAGAGGTTCCATTAATTTTGACTGTCAATTCCAATGAACATTTCTACCCAAACCCACATCTCAATCATCCCATAGCTATTATCACAGCATTATAAAGGTTATCCGGTGCTATTACAGACACCTCCTAGCCTGCAAATGACTCAGAAATATGAACAGCATGAGCAAATGCTTCTTCTTCCCTCATCTCCCCACCTCTGGTGCCCCTAGTGTTACTGCCAAAAAAAAAGCCATTCTGGGTGGGCAGAAAGCTTTAGAGAAACTGGAGGTTCAAATAGAAAGAAAGGAAAGGTACTGTGAAAAAGGCAAGGCAGCACGGAGCCGACACTAGAGACAGGTGCACAGAATGACTGACCTTCCCCTGCCCAAAAATACCTTTCCCCTACTGTGCCCAAAGTTTTGACTTCACTTTGGCATGCTGTCTGAAATCACACCACTGAGACATGCTTTTTGGATAATAAACAGTATTTACAAAAATGCAACTACCTCTAGAAGAGTTCAGAGACTGTGAACCCTTCATGTGTTCACGTGAGTTGGTTCCATCAGATTGCTTTCCTCCTAGCACCCAGCCGAGATCAACCAGCCGGAATTAATCAGAGTTTTGAATAACTGGGAAGGAAATGTAGGTAGTTTTGGTGAAAGACAATTTTAGAGCATGGACTTATTTTGGCTTGAGTAGATGGAGAGGTCTAGAGGTCAACAAATAAAGGCACTAAAAAATGGAGGAGAGTTGCAGAAAGAGCTTTCAAGGAATGCCAAGGACACTTCCAACTCAAATGTTTCCTAGAGCTAGACTTGTACCCAGGAAAGGCTATGCCAGATACTTTGCCAGAAGTTACACACTTTTAACAGTCAAGCATACCTCTACTTTAAAGACAAAGCTCAGAGAGATAAAGGAACTTGCCCTGGGTCAGAGTCAGTCCTTATTATTACCAACAATTAATGTCACCTCTACCCCACCCTCCTTCTTTTCATCCTGCTTTGTGCTTTCTTAACTCTCCCCTTCTCCACTGCTACCAGGATTTAAGCAAAGGCACTGTACTCAGCTGCAATTTCTGTGGTATGACTCTTCCAGCCACATGAATAAATTGATGAAAACTGTAGAAACATGTCCTTTTTGGTAATCTTTCCTAATCATGACATGGTATTATGGTTGGTGCTACCTTGTGCTCTGCTTGACTGCAAACTCTGCAGAAGGGTTTTCTTGCACCTGCCATTCTAAGATTTCAGAAAATGTTTTGAATGAATAAGTGAGTAAGAATGAATGAAATCTAATCAAAGTGACCTAATCAATAACTGAGTACTATGCATTTATTTTTCAGTCTAGAGACATAGAGGCTGACAACCATGGCTTGTCTTAGGCTCTGGCTACTTATGTAAGGTCAGTCAAAAGCAGGTATGTGCAGCATAATTTCTTTGAATTAGAGTGAAGAGTCTGGAATTAATATGCTGGACATCTTCTGGGATTTATACCTCCCTTTTTTCTACCCATTTGTTTTTCCAAGAATTTCCTTTGACCATAGAGTCAAGAAGAATAGGCAAATTAGGGGACATAAAAAGCAGAGTCAAGTTTGGAATTTTAAGGACAAATAAATTCAGGATCAGAATGACTTGTAGAGGGTATATTGGATCATACATAAGTCATGAATTTTAAAAATACAGTCACACAGCAGCCAACACAGTCAAGTAGCTGAGGTAATGATTAAAATCTCCTCTGAGAACTTTTTAGGAGCAAAAGCCTAAATATGCCCTATTTCCATAATTGATCTCTGGTCTAGTCTTCACAATCCCAAACAAAAGGGAGAAGACTGACTTCTAGTTAGTGATAGCTCATTTGTAAAGGCAGCTAATAGAAAAATGCCTGCATGGAAATTAGTAATTTGGAGTGTGATGTAAAGGTGGAAGAACAAGGCAAATGTAATTTCAACCACGACCCCTCTGGCTGCAGGAAAAGGCAAAGATGCCCTACCAGAAAATTTTTGAAGAAATAAGATCTTTGTGCAGATGAAAAGATTCAAGAAGCCGGGCGATGCTGGATAGAGTTGGGGCCAGAGGCTAGGCACAAAACTGCTTAGGTTCACTCCAGGTCCTCGACTGCCTACCTGTGCGTGGCTTGGGGCCAGTCATTGCAACTGTCTTCATTTGAAAGTGGTGGCTGATAATAGCACATCCCACGCTGGGCAATCCTGAGGCTCAAATGACTTGGTTCACTCAAAAGTAAGTCAACCCTCAATCAATCAAGTCCTCAATGAATGCTAGCTTTTTACTCCATGCCTTTGTATATTTGAAACCTTGGTCAAGTTACTGTTTCTCTGGATCATAACTGATTCACGGCCAAGATGACGCAGTGCTCAGCACCAAGCAAAGGTCTCACCCTCCAAGTGTGGTGCACTGTCCAAAACATCTCGCTGAAGTAATGGTCATCTGATGTTGGACAACAAGTAAATGTTAAGACACACTATCATTCTGTACTCCTTTTTTTAAGGTGTATAAATTATTTATTAATACACAAGGCCTCTAGACACCTTTCTTCTTGCACACATCCATGGTGCAATCACAGTGGCCCATGATCTGGGGTGCTGGCCCTTGGACATAAAAACCTTAGAAGTGGTGCACCTCTCTGTGGGCCCGAATCTTCTTCAGTCATTCTACATCTTCACAGAGCTTGTTGTCCGGACTGTTGTCCAGGGCCTGGCTGTACTTTCCACCCCTGACGTTCCTCTGTCTGTTCAGAACCATGTTGTATGGTGCAGATTCTGCATAATGGTGGTCATGTGTTCCACCTCATCCTCCGTGAACTCTCCAGCCCCTTGGCGAGGTCGATGTTTGTTTTCCTCAAGTCCATATGAGCAGACCTTCACCCCACACCCTGAATGGCAGTGGATTAAAGAGAGGGTGATTACTAATTTACTGTAGGTATTTCCCTATTAGCAAGTGAGGTTTCTGGGCTTCTGCCTCAGAGAGCTAAATTTTCAAGAGCTCTCTAAGTGTTTAGTGTTCTCCCCTTCATTTTGGAATGCAAAGACTAGAGCAGGCTGGAAGATGGAGTTGGGGGAGATTAAGCTTTTACTCCTAAAAAGTTCTAAAAGTGGAATTTTTAAATGAACGTCCCAGCTACTTGACTGAGATGACTGATATGTGACTGTATTTTTTTAATTCATGATTTATGAGTCAACACACTCTTTAAAAGTTATCCTTAGCCTCAATTATCGATGCTCTTAAAATTCTGAATTTAACTATCCTTTTTTTTGTCCTAGTAATGTACTTCCTTTGAAACATTCCTTTACATATCCATGATTTCACTTCTAGTCACAAGTCATTGCCTTTATAGTCACTCTTGAGGCTGAGTTTGTCATAACCTCTGCATATAACTCTCCCATCATCATTTCAGCCAGAAAATTCTAGTCACAACTGCCTTCTGGGGATCTAGATCAGGTTATGGTAATGTGACAGCTCATTCACTCTCCTGAAACTCCCCAGCCTCTTGCCATCAACTCCTATTCACAAATTCATATTTTATAGAAAAACATTAAATGAAAGCTTAGATTAGGCAAAGATTATAACTTGGTCCAGATACCTGCTGAAATTTACATTCTCCATGGGGGAATCTGATTAAATTATATATATATTATACATATGTATATGTTAAATGCCTCCAATATTATTTACAAGTTGGAGTTCCTCAGGAAAGGCAGCCTGACTGAACGCAAAGATGATGGCTTAGAATTTTTGATCAAGGTGTCAGTAGACTCCAAGCTTCAAACTTAGCTTTTAAAACTATGGCTATGCCATAGTTCTTTGGGCCCAGGAAGAGAGTGTCTGCCTACAGATTATTTTCAGGTAGAGGATACTTTTGAGACTCTTGTAAGATTTGAATTGACCACAATGGGAATAATTTTGTAATGCACAACAGTATATGAACAGACAATGAGTGGAAATCAGAAGCTTGAATGACTAAGCTTTGCCAGTAGAGAACTGTGTGATCTTGGGCAAGTCACATGTCTCATGGGACTCATTTTTCTCATCTGTGAAATAAAGGTTAGGACAAGATCTGTAAATCTCATCTCATGATAAAATTCTTTTCTATATACATTCAGTGTCAAACCCAAATGGTTAAGTCCTGAGGAGCCATGTTCTAAATTTGGCTCTCCCAGTAAAATGAACTCATATTTATAATTCTATATTCCCCACTGTCTTTGGAAATGTGTTTACAAATGCTACTGTTGTTTCCCTTCTCTTAACCTCAAATTGATAAAAATTATTTTAATATGTTCCCTTTTATTGGATAAAGGAGATAGGTTTTCAGTTTTGAAAGCATGCTTATAGATAATACCTCAATGCAAAATTATTTGTTGTATCATGAACTAGCTTCCTTCTGCCCAAGTCAACAGAACTTGTTCTAAGCCTGATTTTTTACCCCCACTCTTGAAATCACTGTTTTACATAGGAAGATACCAATTAAGGGAGTCAGAGGTTTGGTAGAAAGATCACCGAGCTGAATAGCAGAAAATCTAGTCCAAGTTCTATGCCTTGAATGAGTAGTCTGAGGTCCCGTTTCCTCAGCTTCTCAATAGTAAGTAGAGAAGCTACAGCAGATGCTCTTTAATGTCCCTTTCTGGTCTAAAATTCTGTTACTCTGGGGCACACACCCACCTCGCTTCAGCCTTGGTTCTTAGTAACCTCATGTGGTAAAACTGATATGACTGCATGCAGAGCCAGGTACATAGCTATATACCATGCACAGCAAATGCAGATGGTTTCTATGCCGTATTTGCAGCCAAACAGAATATCTTTCTGAAAATTATTATTTTGCTTATTAAATTATTTGAAAGTGTATTTGCACTTTCAGAAGAAAGTCTTAGAACTGCCTCTCTTGAGATGTGCAATTGCTATAAACGCATCTAATGTTATGTCCAGTTAAAAGATGTCAAGAAAGCTTATTGATGGGTTGTGAAGGAAGAAAAAAAAAGAGAGAGGCCTTAAAGACACTGGACAAATTGGGACTAAAGCCAAAGAAATCTCAGCTGTTTTGCAACTGGTTGTTTTTAGTGCCCGACTAAAAGGTAGTGTCTTCCAACATATTAAAAGCTGTTGTGCTTCCTGGGGGTGGATGCTAATGGGGCTGTGTGACCTTGGGCAAGCCACTTAGGTTACTATTTATTAAATCAGGAACTTGAACCAGATATCTTTTCCAGATCTAAAATTCTACTCCTCTGCATCTAAGAATTAATGCTTTCTTACCTGTCACAGACCAGCCCTCTGTTACAATACAATGCAGCTCCCATATAACCCAAACAAAATCATGGCCTCTGCAGCACAAAACCATCAAGAGGCAAGCTTGATTTACATGGGAATTAGATCTAGCCTCAGATTTCAGCATTATTATGGGTTCCCACCAAGAGTGCCCCAGATTATCCTCCACCCTGTTCAACTGTGCAGTAAATCTTCAGGATGTGAGATCAGTGCTTGCTCTGATAAATACATTAATCAATGTTAAGCAAACACACACTAAATCATCCGCTTTCCCTTTTCTCAGTCTCCCTTTCCTGCCAAATTCCTATGGAAACAAACAAACAAAAATAGTCATAAGAGAAAGGAAAGCAGAAAATATTTTAGGCCCACTCCAGAATTTGTTTGACTAAGACTGCCCTACATTTTATCAGCAGGGCCTACACCTGCCCTCCCACCAAGCAAAAGCATTTTCAGCACATAGGCTGATGCCTATTTTTGTAGATGTATTAATCCACATCGCTTGTTTCGTTAAGGAAGTTATTCCTTAAGCCGAGCCAGCTGTTTTCTCAAATGCACCTTTAGGAATAAGGAGACAGGAAGCCTGGGAAGACACAGCTAGCTCAGCACTAACCACAACACAAGAAAAATAACTTGAAGAACTTATCTTATTCATAGCAGATCTGCAGCACCTCCTTGTATGAACTCAGGACAGTCATTTCATTTCTTTTTTCTGCTTTTTGGGTTTTTTTTTTTTGGTCATTTTAAGTCCTGGATAATTACTTAGTTTTTTTCATTCTGTTTTAATTTGCATTAGGCCCAGTGTTTAGCTTTGGAGACCTAACACTCAAATCTGGCAGGCACTAGCCTGTGGTCAGGAATGCAAGACTCCTGGGAAAACATCTGGCCTCATTTTGAACAAATGCCTGCATTCACTTGATTCTCAACTAAAAGCTCACTCAATGTCCTTCCTAAGGAAGTATACGCTGCACATACAATATTTTAAAATAAAAATAGATTGACAAATGGCCATTAAGAGAACTATGAATAGGTGAATGCTTGATAGTTTAACTGGAAGTAATCATTAAAATAACTACTAAAGTTATCCTACTATTTTAAAGAATCACACATCAACTCAGGTATTCTAAATTGACAATAATACTTTGAATGAACTGCAGCCATTCTCAGTTCTCTTGTATTCTCACATTGTCATCCTATAACTTCATTGAGCCACTATCAGAAGTAGAATACAGTACTGAATAACTACTCTGTATGTAGCACCAATCATATCTTCACTGAAGGATCCAAAATGTAACAAAAAAATATGATGGAAACATTACAGCTGTAAATTAACTAATATTTAATAGTAACTTTTGGCTTTTAATATATACACACCTGAATGTATATGTATGTGTGTGTGTATATATATGCTTATATACATATGCATATATGTCTGTATGTGTGCACATATACAGATATATGTATATGTATATATTGAAAAATAAATAGGGAGTACTTTTATTTCAATTTATGGGCTAGCTTTGAGAAGAAACAAGACCTCCAAACAAATTTTGATTCAAACCTGTACCAGTCACAGCAATACTATACAATTGTCTTAATCTACCTTCTTTGTTTGTGCAGTTAGAACTTCCAAGAAAACACTTACCTAATTCTAAGCAGTTTCTCTTTGTTTAGTGCTGGACAGCTAAAAGACCACACACACTTGAACTGAGAAAATGTTGGAGCATCCAAGATTAGTGGACATGGAGCCCACTTGAATTTACAAGGGATGGGGATGACTCAATCCCTGTTTTTCCTCATTTTCTCCTTCAAGAAATGCCAGATCCCCAAAAGGAGAGTCTATATTGCTATGAGAGGAGATACAAAGGACCCAAAGCTGTGTATGACAAACTCAAGGGCTTAGTTCTCAGAGTAGATTGCACAACTATCATAAGTTAACATCAGTTGCATTCCAAATTGACATGGCAATTGAGTGGCATTTTGTTTTTTGCAATAAATAAATAAAGTAGCATTATTTCACTCCATTATATTTTGTTCTATAATCCCCTTCAGTGAGTAGTTCCATGGAGTACTGCCATTATATATGATATAGTTTCCTTTTCCAGCACTCTTGGGAATATTTTCAATATTTAAAAGTTGCATAAAAAGGTCCCATTAACAGAAGACACAAGATACCGCATGTATCTAATATTTCATGTGGATTGTAAATAATCACTGAGAATTCCTGGGTGGTGTTACTTTGCAAAAGCCCTCCCAACCCACCCTATATAAACTCTGAGGTGTGTCATGCTGAAGAAGCATGACTCAGTTTCCTCATTTTCTAAGACTTTTCTGAATTCTCTGAAATTGAGCCCCTCCCCAACATACTGAGCATCCTGTTAGCACACCTTCCTCAATCCTTCCCCTGCCTCATCCAACAGCCATTTAGAGTCTCCAAAAATGGTCTTAAGAGTGTATAGCAAATGAAGTAACATTTATCTAAAATATACAGTCTACAGAAAATATTCTGTCTGTGCACTGTACTTGTAATATTTTGACCTTGTGTCTCCACTGCAGCCATTCTGACACCAGGGACTCTTTGACGCTGTCATTTGAGATATTTTGATCCTCAACATTTTGACATAACCTAAAAATAACAAATATATTATAACATAAGCTTTCATATTAGTAAAGTATGTAAAAATTATTGAACCTCACCCTCTTCTCTGAGGCAGGACTCCATGGACATCAGATGACTAAGCGAAAGCCATCTCTGCCATTCCTTCCCATCCTCAAAGCACGCCACCAACTGCTCTGAGCAATTTATCTGTGTTTTCTCTGACAAGTCACCTGCATTTTGAAAGATTCATACCGTGACTTCCCAGATTTCTCCCTTATATAATAATGCAAAGCTAGGGAGAATGATATCTAAGCAACATGTCATTGAGGGTACATGAGAAATCTGTGATTACCTTGCTCTTAATAATATAGTGCATATGCCCAACATCCCTTGGCTTTGGAGGGCGGGACTAATAGCCCATCTGGAGGCAAATCCACTTTAAATATCAGATTCCACTTCTGGAAAGACAGCAGGAAGACTTCATCAGATCTCTCCCCTAGTGAAACTAGTGAAAATTATTTTAAAAGCATCCATTTCAAGTCTCTGAAAATGTTCATAAGGGCCATACAGTAAATGAAGAAAGATTTATCCAAGAAAATATACTTAAACTAGATAAGAATAGTAAGAGTCAGTGGTATTTGAACCAACACCCATTCCTCCTTAATAACTCACTAATCTGTTTTATAATTGGTAAAATATAGGGAGAAGCCTAGATTAGAACCCTCTCAAAAGGAACTCAATTAATGAAGTGCAAAAGATCTTACTATTCATACTGCAGGTGTCCAGTCAAACCTAAAAACAACATAATAGTTTCCTTTTTGCGCTAATAGGGAGTGATTCGGGCACAGAAATTCTAAGAGTGCAATTCATTTGTGTGAAATTCTCTGCATTAAATACATTGTCTTATCAGAAACCCCACTGGAAGAGTCCTTGGTAGTAGCCATCCCCCTTTTATTGCCTAAGCCAACCCAACAATGGTATGTTATTTCGAAAGACTGGGATTCTTATTTATGGAAACTATGAGTTGTATCAAAACAAAGTGACTAGGGATTTTCTATGTCCCTTTCTTATTCCTATTTAGTATGCATAAAATTATGTCTCTTGGGTGGGCCACAGTGACTCAGTGACAGAGTTCTCACCTGCCATGCCGGAGACTCAGGCTCAATTTCTGGTGCCTGCCCATGTAAAAAAGAAAAATTATGACTCCTTTCCACTATACCTTCATTATATCTGTCACAACACAAATCAATCACAGAATATCCCCATGATTAAAAACATTGTTTTTCTAAATTTGGTGATTTTAGCTTCTTTTTCACTTTGCATCATGATCAGTAAAAATAAACCATATTTTAGTAATTTTGTTGTAAGAAGAAATATGAAATTCCAAATGAAAATTTCAGCAAATAAAATTTCACTGAATTATAATAACCTTTCTAGATAGCTTCCCTGCAGTTTAATCTTCAGATTCAATTGTTGCCATGCCTTTTGCTCTCTTGCTGTTAGAGCTACATTTAATAAGGTTAACTTGTCCTTTGATATTATTTGGAAGCAAGCTATTTACACAGTTGTAGCTGTAATGCCTCTAGAGACTTTAATCCTCTGATATTTCCTATTAACATTGTTAACATCTAGGGCTAAAAGTAAAATGTATTTTAAATATTTACTTGGCTCTTGTGATTTTAATTTTATAAACTCATGTGCCTTTCAGATAAAAATTTTTAAAGAGTAGACATATTTTTACATATATTTCCATGGAACACAATGAAAATTTTTAAAAGGCTTCCACTTCAATAAAGACCACATTCACCTGTTCTCTTTCTCCAAATCTCTTTGAAATGGTACAGCTTATATGCATGTGAATAAAAGCACATGCACACACACAAATCCCTTATAGCACTGGAGTGGCATCATACTGATGAACCAAAAACCAAGTAATTTTTGCACGATAAAAAAAAAAGCATCATATTGACAGAACATCTCATTTTGGTTCAGTGGCCTATGATCCAGTGCAGGTAACAGAGGGGGCTTCTAGATAAGTTAAATGAATGCATTTTCTTAACTAAACTGCAAACAAACCTTTAGCTTCAAGCATGCCTTGGAGCAGTCAGTAAGCTCATGGAAAGCCTTAGGGGCTGTGCTAGCTCTGTGACATGGAATACAGCTTTAGCATTTGCCCATGTTTCTACTGGCAGTATTGTTCCTCCAGTTGAAATGGCAGACCTGCCACAGAAGATTCCTAACTTGGACAAAAAAGTTAGAGAGGCACAAGGCCGTCCTCAGGCTAAGTTCAGGCTTCTCACACTCCTACCCCTAAATGCAAATCAACCTGCCACAAATGGCAAAGAAATCTCCTCTTGTATCTACTTGCAAGGGCATTCCTTCCTATTCCCTCACTTGAGAAGGTCCACAGACTGTCGTCTTATTCTGCTTCCACACATACTAAATAGAAACATGCCTATCAGTAGATCCAAGGGAAGGGGAAAAAAAGAAAAGTACAAAAAAAAGACATGTGCAGCTCAGTGCTTGGACTTGTGTTCCATCCACATTTGGTCATTTGGTGAGCTCATGGCTTTAAATGCCATCCCTAAACCTGTGAATCACAGACTTCTATCTCTATCCTGGATGTTTCCCCTTAAATTGTGCATGTGCATATCCAAATGCCTGTTAGACATCTGTGTTTGGATGTCTAACAGGCACTCACATATAACGTGTTCAAAAGTGAACTCCTGGTCTCTCTCTAAAACCTGCTGTACCCCAGGATTCTTGTCTCACTCATGACTACTCCTCTTTTCTTGGCATGCAGACCTAAAATCTGAGATTCCTTGGCTCCCAACTTTTTCCCATACCCCACTTGAAATATGTAAGCAAATTCCATTGTCTTCAAACACATCTAGAATCTGACCACTTGTCACTGACCCTCTGGCTACCACCTTAGGCCAACCCAATGTAACTGCTCAACTAGGCTCAGTGAAGTAGGCTTCTACCAGTCTCCCTGTTCTCCTTTTGCCTCCTTACTACTTATCCTCAACATTGCAGCCAGGGCATTCCTGTTCAAATTAATTCAAATTAGATCACTGCTTTGCTTAAAAGCTTCTGAAAACTCTCCACTGTGCTGAGACTTAAAGCTGAAGACCACAAGATCTTGCAT
This sequence comes from Myrmecophaga tridactyla, assembly GCA_004026745.1. Taxonomy (NCBI): domain Eukaryota; kingdom Metazoa; phylum Chordata; class Mammalia; order Pilosa; family Myrmecophagidae; genus Myrmecophaga; species Myrmecophaga tridactyla. The sequence continues at coordinate 54,999 of PVIY010004511.1, forward strand.
CATTCAGTGCTAGATTATACCTGTGATCTTATCTCCAATTCTTCTCCCCTCAAACATATCACTTAGCCTCAATGCCAGGGACATCCCAACCTCAGGGTTGTTACACTCACTGTTTCTTCTAAATGGGACTCTCTCTTTTGCCTTGATAACTTCACGGCTTGTTTCTTCACCTTGTTGGGGGTTCTGCTGAATGTCAATAAGACCTACCCCAACCACTCTACTTAAGTTCCAATCAATAAGACCTACCCCAACCACTCTACTTAAGTTCCAATTACAACCTCCCTTCCCTAACATCACTTCCATTCCCCTTATTCTATTTTTTCTCCATAGTACTTATCACTTTTAATATATCACATAATTTATTTATTATGTTTATGGTTATTGCTTTGTCTCCTTCTCCCCTCTAGAATATAATTTCCCCATGAAGACAGATTGTTGTCTTTTTATCATTATTTCCTAAGTGTCTAGAACAGTGCTTAGCTCACCCTAAATATGCAATAAATATTTGAGTCAATAAATGCAGAGCCCTATCAGCCTCCTTCTTCAAAGGGAAATTCAAGAATGACCTACAAAATTCCCTATATTATTAATTAAGCAAATTATCAATCTATCAATACTTAATCTAATCATTGGTCTATAAATGGATAAACAACAAGAAGTGAGTTGTCATTTGTGCAAAATTAATAGCCTGAAAAAGGAAGGGCAAGCATAATAAGCAAAGAAAAACACAGACAATACAGGAATAAGGGATAACTTACAAGTTTTTTAATGAATTATTAACCACAGTTTCAATCTATGACACCCATAAAAGAAGAATAGGCTGCTCTGCCAAAGAAATAGATAGGAGAACTGGCAAATCCTCATAGAATTTAAAATGCACTTGATAAAATTTAAAAATCGATAAATGCACACAATTGCATAATAGATGCTAGAGAAAGCGGGGTTGGTCATTTGGGATCCCATCTGGAGCAATCTTCCAATGCTTAAAACAGGACAGAAAGTATGGGAGATGGCTTAAAAGACAAGAGAAATGGATCTAGAAGGTGTGACTATCTACTTCTTAGAAACATCCAGAGAAGAGAAGGAAGTACAAGGTGGCAAAGAACTACTCTTAAAAATAATAATAATTAATTTTCTTGAGCTGAGGAGGACTTGAGTTATCAGGATACATGCCCACCAAAATACCAGGAAGAGAGACTGGCTCAAACAGAAGCTCAGTAGTCAAAGAAACAAGAGAAAAGGTTGTCTCTGACTGAAGATGGATGTGGGTCAATAAGTGAAAGTGCCCACCAGGTTGCTGGGCAGGAATTAAAAAAAAAATACATATGTAGATATTTCCTTATCAAAATTTTATGGAAAGGATGGTGTGACGGTGGCTCAGTGGCAGAATTCTCGCCTGCCGTGCCGGAGACCCGGGTTCGATTCCTGGTGCCTGCCCATGCAAAAAAAAAAAAATTTATGGAAAGAAGAATCCAAATTTCTAGACCTGAAACAAAAACTTATCTGTTGAAAATCAGAGTCAAAAGAATATCATATTTCTCAATCCTGTTTGTAAATACTAGAAAACAAGCAATTTTAACAGCGTGCTGGAGAAGAATGCATCTACAAAAATATAGTAATAATACATAATTTTATGCTGTGACAAAAGTAATTAGTAAAATGCATATCTTATATGAAATGCGTTTTCCAATTGCCTTTTTTGACGTAAGTATGTTAAATTAAGTTAAAGATTTACAAGTCTTCCATAAAGGAATTATTCTGACTTTTCTCCCCTTGGATAAAAATTCTTAATCATCTTACACTTTCCATACCACCAAAATTAAAAGCAGTGTCATCAAAGAATTCCAAAAGCACAGCAAGAAATGTAACTAGATTCTAAAAGAGAAAAAAAGCACACTGCGACATATTTTTATACTCAGACATAATAGCTAACAAATCTTGTACATTTATTAAAAACAAAATCTACATATTTAATAAATGGAACCTCGTTTATATTAACCATCACCTGGGAAAGTATGGAATAACTGTATTTGAAAGACTGCAACATACATTTATATGTAAACCTTAGCTGTTACTGACAGCATTCCTTTTACATTTTTTTATTTCTCTAATAATCCCATGGAATCATTTCTACTGTCCTGGGGAGTACCTACTCTTTTCCATTAACAACAAAGCAAAAGACAGCTGATGGATAACGTTTCCTGGGAATTATGCTCTTGCAGATGATGTATTTCACCCTATTTTTAATTTCCAAAGTTCTCAGGCATTTTATCCATCAATTATCTCCACCTACTTGCAACCTTAGTGAAATATCTAGTTACCATTAAATCCTTTCAAGACTATATTATTTCAGGATATTTATTTTTATCACATATATTGACATCCAACTAGTATGAGTATAAAAATCATTTGCACCATTATGAATATCAGTGTAAAGCCAATAAGAAAAATCCCTCATATTACAGCAATGTAAAGTACTCAAGTGAAATGGCATGAGTTTTACTTACGTTACTTTCCTACATCAAGAGCTATCATGTTGACTAAAACACATTTCACATATCATGCTCAATAACTTAAGTAGTTTCATGTCACACATATATGCACATACATATGTATTGCAAAATACCACCTTCCTAATTTATAATTTGCAATTCAATTAAGCTAATTTTAAAAAAAAAAAAAACCATGCACACATTCATGTACACAAAACTGAAATAATTGCACGTACGCTAGTGTCACAATTACTCCAGGCGTTCTGCCGTTTCATAGCTATAGTCTAAACGTTTAGGTGAAAGGTACACTACAAAACTAATGCTACATTGCTGGGGGAAAAAATAATTAGTTTCCATCTACACCTGTCCTGTAATCATGTCAGGTAGCCTAAACTTCAATCCAAGCTCCTTTCCTCTATATATTTTTAAGAGTTTCCCTGTGCTAGAACACTTCTTTGAACCAACATTCAGGTAAGAACCTCATGGCTCTCAACAGTTTTGTCTGATCATTGAATACCTACTGAGCTTGGTCTTTGTTGTCTTTCCATTAGAAAGTAAGTCTAATGTTCCCGCACAGTGACAGTTGTAGGCTCTACCAGATTCTTTTCGCTACCTTTTGAGATGGGGGAAAGGTCACCAGGTGTACATTTCCTAGTCTATATTGTTTTAAAGCTTTCCTCGCTTGTAACAAATACTTTCATATCTTTTAGCTTCTCTAGTAGCACTAAAATCTCTTGAGATATCTTTGAAAGAGGTGTTCTCAGATTAAAATCAGTTCTTTCAGTGTCTTCCCTGAAAAGCAGTGAAAAAAGTTAGATGGTGAATATCATATAATTTCACTGATAACATCGCCCTTAATGCTAAAGTAATAGAAGCCTTCTTTTCACCTATCCAGCATATGCCATGTGTTTTTCTCTGAAGTCAGCAGCTCAAAGCAGCTGGCACTATTTTAATATCAAACAGCCCATAATCTATGTTTTAGAGATGGCTGCTTTTAGTTACAATAAATTACCATGAAAGGTGCAAATGGTACAGATAATTAAAACACACCACCCTTCCTCTCTTAGCTTCCTTGAATCACAGACTTGGAAATACATTCTATATTTTGAAGAAAGAATAAAATTCCACTTCCTCAAAGCATACGTTCCAAATGCTTCTCTGCAATGTTTAGATACATGCCATGCCACTTATTGAAAGGTTTGGCTTGATTCTGAGGAATAGATTGTGGAAACTTTCACTGTTTAAACAAATTCTGTTCATATAATGTGGTTCTTCTTCCAGATACTGCATATTTACAAGAGAAGTAGACAAAGGGAGTGTCTAACATAGAAAATGGGCTGCTTTAGCAGACTCCTAAAGATCAATCCAATTTTCTCATTTCTATACTTTAAAGTTTGCTCAGAGATACATTTCACTCATTCCAAAATCACTGAGCAGCAACTGAGGGTCTGGCATGGTGCTACATGCTGAAGACACAATAGGGAACAGATGGAAATAGTCTCATTCCAAGTCCACCTTTAACACACAAGTAACTCCATTAGGATATTCTTGTGGGAAGCACTAGAATGGACCCATTATCCCTGGGACACAATTTTCACAGTAAAGTCTACCTAAATGTATCTGGCTTAATGGTTGGGAAATCTGGTGTCAGGAGACCACAGTAAAAACATTGAAATACAAATTGGGGAAACTTTTATCTCCCTCAAAACTCCCTCTCAGACTATTCCTATAAAGTTCTAACACATCCCAGAAACCAGAGATAAACAACATTCCCAAGAGATTTATAAATTGGTAGAAACACTTCACTAAAGAAAACTGCCAGATTTCCAAAAGCTACTCATTTTTCTAAGCTTTCTCTGATATTCTGGCCATACCATAAGGCTAGTTAGATAATAAAAAATAACCTATTCCTGAACCTAGGATGTTATAATTGTCTAGTATTTCTGATAGGATTCAGAGACAAGACTACATTTTGTTTTTAAGATACATATGTGGAGGGCGGCTGCTGTGGCTCAGTAGGGCAGAGCTCCGACCTGCTGTGCTGGAGGTCTGGAGTTTGATCCCTGGTGCCTCCTGCCCATATGCAAATTAAAAAAAAAATATATATATATATATATATATATATATATGTGGAGATAAACCAATGTTCTATTTAGTTTAAATCTGCTTTGAAATTAAGCCTTTGTACATAAGGTACAAAGTTAAATTTTGCACCTTTATCTGAACACGGCCCACTGGGCTTCTCTCCTTAGAGGCTTTGCCACATGGTTTTGCAGCAGCCTGTTTTCCTGTCTTGTCTGCCCAAAAGCTTTACGTAGGCAAGGTCCATTTCTGTCTTGTCCACCATCATATATCCCAGTGCCTGTTCAATCCAAGGCACTCACAAATATTTGTGAATAAATGAATAAACACTACATTAATGTATACTTTAAACTTAAAAAAAAATCATAAGACCCCGTAAGTGTTTATTTTCATTTTCATATCTATTAAGTATTAAAGTCATGTTAAGAGCATGAGTCTGGAGTCAGAACTCCTCAATCAAATCTTGGTTCCCCCAGTGACTTCAACTTACTCCTTAGTAGTTCGGTCTACTAGACTCTAAAGCACAGCCATCTTGTTAGGGTGGTTGTGAGGATAAAATAAGAAAATGACTAAAGTATTTAGCCCAATCCCTATGTCAGCTGCTATTTTGGTTTGCCCCTGCTATTTTCAATAGCAAAATAAAGCAGTATCTCACCACATGTAGAAACAGATTTTTCAACTACATTGTCAGGGGCTGTTTGTAGGTTTTTTGGTGTTCAAAATATTTCTTTCTGTTGTCTACTCACATGAAGTTGCTGTTTTAGAAAGAGCAACAGACTTTAACGAAACAAAAATATTTCTAGCTAGCCCGACCCCAATGTCCTTCAAAACATATCTACGGAAACTCAAAAGGAACAAAACAATAATAATAAACTTGACTTGAGCCACAAAACACTGTGCTATAGTGTGCTGGCCTTCAAAGTTGGCACTTGTGAAGGGGGTGTATACAGACTTTCCATGGGCCCACATAATCGTTCCACATCTGGGAAACCTCAAAAAGGAGATAATCATTGCACACAGGTAAGTGCACAAAGTTGAAGCTGTTATTCTTTAATATGGCAAGAGTTTTTTCAAGCTAAACATCTGTCACTTGATTAACTTGAGAATTTAATAAAACTATGCTCTGCTCACAGGTCCAGAATTTTTTATTTATTTATTATGATCTTATGCAGACGTTTAACATTCATCATGAGAAAATTTTTAGTCTTCTATCAGAAATACATTTAAATAACATCTAAAAAGCAAATTAACAGAAGAAAAGAGAGAGAGAGAGAAATCAAGCAAAATAACAATGTTTCCAGAAGGATTTTCACCATAATGTTAATTTAGAGGGAGTAGAACTCAAGGTGAATTTAACTTTCTTCATAATTATATGTATGGCCAAGTCTGATACACAGTCAAGTTTAGAAGTCATCAGTTTGGAGGAAAACATCCTGACTCATCCATCTTTGCAGAACTTCAGTGAATGATAATTATTTGTTGAATAAATAATGAATGAATGAATGGATGGATGAATTATTGAACAGCATCATAGAAATCTTATTCATTTTATCTGGGGAAAGAAGTGATAAATTGACAGGTAAGTTAAATAAGAAACCATGACAAGGACATTATGGACCAAGACCCTCTTGACGCTGAATGGAACAAGACAAACTAAGGTAGTTCTGAATTAGGGTTAGGAATTAATGGAATAGGTCGTGCACACTCCCTCTTCCCCATTCTGTGTTTCACATTCAAACACCCAGGACCCTTCTGCTCTCCCCTTTTCATCAAAACCTGTTTTCAGGAGTATTAGATCTCTGTCATGTATATGTTTGACATGAATTCAGTTTGCTGTTCCTCTTTCCAGGTGTCTTGGTGAGGTTTAGCCTGGATAATTCTCTTTTGCTTCGTAGTGCGATTTCTTGGTCATCAGATGCCCTATAAAGTGATGCTTATGGGCCTAAGATATAAAGCTGGTTGAGGCAACTTGCTTATAATACAGCAGTTTAACCACTAATGCTATGTTCAAAATGTCTGTGTGTAATTAGCTTTTAGCTGTATATATATTTTTTTTACTTGGGCAGGCACCGGGAATCAAACCCGGGTCCTCTGGCATCACAGGCAAGCATTCCTGCCTGCTGAGCCACCGTGGGCCACGCTTTAGCTGTATATTTTTAAAGGATCAGTGTGTTATGTCCACAGGAACAGCCACAAACTCAATGCTTAAACCCCATTGAAAACCTTCAGTAACAAACTGTGTTGTCCCCCCAGAAGAGAATGGGCATGTTTTTTCGCTTTGTTTTTGTTTGGTTTTCAGCATGGGCAGGCTCCAGGAATCAAACCCGGGTTCTGGCATGGCAGGCAAGAATTCTGCCACTGAGCCACTGTTGCACCGCCCTGGGCATGTTTTTTTTTCCTGATGCCCAGCCATTCTTACTGGATGTGAGCAAGTTAAGAGCACATCCAGCTGGCTCCACAGGAGAGAAGGCCTAGTGGCTATGTCTCAAGACCAGCCTAATGCCACAAGACCTATACCAGGCCCTAACAGTTGATGTTCCTGCATAGTCCCACTGCTGAAGGAACTGTCCCTATTTAGACCAAACAAGACCTAGTTTCCACTGGACTTGTTCAGAATGACTTCTTTCCTTTATCAGCATTGAGTTTGCTAGAGTGTAGAGAAATTAATACTTTGGACTTGCTTCTTTGTCTGGTTATCATAGTAAACTCACTTTTGTTTAGCTATACCCTATAAGACTATGTCCTTATGCAAAGTCTCATGCATTCAAAGGAGAAATAAGCTACCTTTCCTCTATTTTTTTAACAAAAATTTCATGAATATTATGGACTAAGAAGTTTTCATCTTATTAAAGGAATTCCCAACATTCTTAGTTAAGGAAACTATTTTGAGTGTTTAGGGGACAATTTCCAATACTCCTGAAGGCAGACATCAGGTAGCAACTTACCCCAACGAATAACTTACCCACTGATGAGTAAAGACCACATTGAAACCAAGCTTAATGTTATTCTCTCCATGAATGGTGAGCTGCATTATCTTCCTCCCAACAGAAAGGATGTAGCTCTTTATATTGTATATCTTATTTTAGCTTCCCAGCTGCCAAAACATATAACATGCAATAGGATTGCTTAAGCAATGAGAATGTATTGGCTCGCTGTTTTGAAGCTGGAAGTTTAAAATTGAATTGAGTATCAGCAGGTGATGCTTTCTTCCCAAAGACAGGCACCCTGGAGTTGGCTATGGTGATCCTTGATTCTTGGTTTTTTTTTACACATGGCAATGCATATGACAGAGATGTCTCCTTTCTCTTCCAATTTCTGTTGACTTCCAGCTTCCGGTTGCTCCCTGTGACTTCTCTCTGTGCTTAATTTCTTATGCATATAAGGACTTTAGCCGTATTGGATCAGAGCCCATCCTTATTCAATTTGGGCACACCTTAATTAATAACCTCTTCAAAAGTCCTATTTACAAATGAGTTCACACCCACAGGACCAGGGTTAGGGCCTGAACATGCCTTTTGTGGGAGACATGATACAATCCTCAACAATCCTTTTATTAGGAACTCTAAAATAAAAGGGTTTCTCATGATACCAAAGTTTTCTCTATTTTAAAATATAAATTAATCTAGACTTGCAATGATTATGATGAGCTAATATTTAGATAAAAATGTTTTCACATTTTCATCTTTCTGTAACTCATCCACTGAAAAACAAGAATTGAATTTCTCAATTATAGGACTAATTTCTAAGTTGCTCAGTCAAAATTTACTTGAGGACTATCATAAAGCATCTAATGATTAGTTTTCTATCACTCATTCAACAAAGATTAATCTAATTTCTAGTATACTTCCAGGAACTGTGTTAGATACTAGGAATACAGTGGGGTGGATTACCGACAACACAGTTGTTAATTATGTTTGTGAGAGAACCCACATGAGAATGAAAGAGACAGACATGAAATCTCCACCCTGCCACCAAAACCACCCTTATCTAGGTGATCAGTGGTCAATTCTCAATCCTCACCTAGTTTGATCTACCTGCAACATTTGATAGATTTGATCATCACTTCTTCCTTTGTTGATAGGACCTCTCCTCTTAGTTTCCCTTCTACTTTTAAGGCTGACCTTTCCAATCTCCTCATTTCCCTGACCATTGATCGATGGAATGTTCAGAGTTCTGTCCTTAACCTCTTCTCTTATCCACATTCATCCTCATGGTAATCTCTTCTGAGCTCAAGGCTTTAAATAATCTTCTAGATGCTGATCATTCCCAAATAGCTCTTACCCAGACATCCTCTTTGAATTCCAGACCAATATCTGCAATTTTTATATTTCAACTTTGGATATTTAATAAGTATCACAAATTTAACACATCCAAAACTAAACTCCCATTTTTCCCAGATAAGTCTTTTCTACATTCAGCCTTCCACATCTCAGTTAATGGCAAATCCATCCTTCCAGTTGCTCTAGCCAAAACTCTTGGAGTCTTTCTTGACTTCAGTTTTTCTTACATACCCAATATCCAATCCATCAGAAGTCCTGATAATCCATCTGTGAAATATGTCTGGACTCTGACTACTTCTCACCGCTTCCACTTCTTCCTCACATTTCACACACCATGATCATGTCTTCTTCAAATTATTTCAAGTACCCAAACTGATCCCTCCGATTCTGCTCTGCTTCCTCCATAGTCAATTCTTAATACATTAGACAGAATGGTCCTCTCAAAATTTAGCTCAGAATATTGTCACTCTCCTACTAAAACCCTCCAAGGGCTACTCAGAATAAGAGAATAAGAGCCATCATCTTCACAATGGCCCACGAGGCTCCATCTAATCCCCGCATTACATTTCTAGCTTCATCTTTCAGTGATTTCCCTTACTAACTGTGCTTCAGTCACAATGATTTCCTTAACAATGTTCTTTTTTTTTTTTAACATGGGCAGGCACCGGGAATCAAACCCAGGTCCTCGGGCATGGCGGGAAAGCATTCTTACCTGCTGAACCACCGTGGCCCATCCCTTAACAATGTTCTTGAAATCTACTGCCGTGAATCCTGCCTCAGAGCCTTTGAACTTTGGAGTCCCTAGTTCCTGGAGTACTCTTTCCTGAAGATCTGCTAATCCTACTCCTCACCTCTTTCAGTTTTTATTTCAATACCATCTTCTCACTGAGGCATTTCCTGAGCATTCCATGTATAATTACAACCTCCATTCCCTTCACCCCCAGCCACTGGGACTCCCTGTTTCTTCTTTCCTGGCTTAATTTTCTCCATGGTATTCATTAGCATGTGACCTCCTCTATATATTTTTATTGATCACATTTATTTCCTATATACTTTTCACTGCTTCATGAAACATAAGTTCCATCAGAACAGGAATTTTTGTCATTTTGTTTCCTACTGTGATGTCAATGCGTAAAATTGTGTCTGGCACATAGTAGGTGTTTTAAAAGTATTTGTTAGATTACAAATAATCAATCACACAAATATTTTGCAATTGCAAAAGTTATTGATGTAGAATAGTTATGATGGGGAAGTTAAACCAGTTGGGAAGGTCAAATAAAGCCTTACTGAAAATGTAACAATTAAGGATGATTGGTACAAATTAAGCAGAGAAGAGGTAAAAAAAAGACATTCTGGCAGAGTGTCAGCAAGATGTGGCTGTCAGGCCAAAATTATGTGGTCTAGACTCAAAAGAAGGTTTTATTAGTCAGGGTTCTTCAGAGAGAGAGGAAGAGAGAGAGAGAGACTATAGCAATTGGTTGGCTCATGCAACCACGGAAATTGGAAAAGATAGCCACAAGCTAGAAACTCCAAAAAAGGTGAAGTTGAATTCCCCAAGGGAAGCTGGCTGGCTGAAGTAGAAGCAGAAATTATTCTGACTGTTGAAATCATCAGTTCTGGCTTTTAGACTTTTAATTGATAGGGTGAGGAAATTCCTCATCTTGCTCAGGGAAATCTCCTTTGTTGATTGTAGTTGCAATCAGCTGATTATAGATGCAACTCCATCTACAAAATACTCTCACTGTAACAAACTGGCCAGAGCTTGTTTGACCAAACAACTAGACACCACGGCCTAGCCAAGTTGATACATGAAATTGGGCATTACAAAGGTTGATGCTGATAGAGAAATGAGAGAATCAAAAAGAGGTCAGAGTTCTAGATGGATTTGTAGGCAAGAGCCCAGTCATTAAGGGCCATATAAATATTTTGGATTTTGTCCTAAAAGGAGTGAGGAACCAATTAATCACTGTAGTGTTTTAATCAGGGAAATAATTTTATCAGGTTTACATAGTTCATTTTGGCTACTTGTAGCTCTTAATTACAAATGTGTATTTTTAATAAGATAAGAATATAAGCAGGAAAACCTGTTAAGAGGGAGCTCTGGCAGTGTTCAAGGGAGAGGACAATTGTATTGTGCCCTAGATTGTTGGCAGTGAGGAGAAAAGAAATTGATGGATTTAAGAGATACTTAAGAGGCAGAACTGAGGTCTTGGTGATTGGTTAGACAGGAAGGATAAAGAACATCAAGAACCCCCATGTTTCTAGCGTGAGAAACTAAGTGGAGGTGATGACATTTCCCAAGATGGGGAAAAGAAGAAGTTAACTTGGGTGGCAGAACAAATCTTTGAAGAACCATGTTGGTCATACTTGATGCCCTTATGCTTATAAACAATTTTCTATCACTACTAGCAGCAGTTACTTAGTCTCTACTCAGTAACAGATCTTGGTTCCAGTAACTCACGTGATACCCAAATCCTAGGCAATGCCTTGTTCATATTGAGCACTTAATCAATTTTCTAAATGAATGAATACATTAACTAATTAATTTCTAGGTTTTTTTAGTTTTAATTGTAACTGCCTAGACAAGACACCGGATGCCAAATAATTCATATTATTTCATCAAACTCAGGTGTTATTGCTATCTTTACTATAAAAACTGACTATTGCTGTATAGCAAATAACATAAAGTTCAGTGACTTAAAACAAAAATCCATTCTTATTTCATTGTTAGGAATGAGGAGAAACTTAGCCAGTGGTTCTAGCTCAGGGTCTCTCATGACATTGCCGACAAGATGTCAGCCAGGACTGCAGTCATCTAAAGACTTGACTGAGATTGTAGGGTCTACTTCCAATGCAGCTCATTCATATAACTGGCAAGTTGGTGCTGGCTGTTGGTGAGAGGTCTCAGTTCCTCTCCTGCTCCTATGGCCCTCTCCATGGACTACTCAAGTGTCCTCATGGCATGGTGGCTCGTGGCAAACACTGTATCCTTTTTATGACCTATTCTTGGAAGTCACATTTCATCACCTCTGCCACATTCTATTCATTAGAAAAGAGTCACTAAATTCAGCCCACATTCAGAAAGAGGAGAACCAGATTCCACCATTTGAAGGGAGGTGTGCCAATGAATTTGTGGCCATATCTTAAATCTGTCAGAACTACTATTAATCATCACCATCTTATAAGTACCTAACAAGTGTCAAAAGTTATGCTAGATACATACAGTATCTCATTTCAACTTCACCCTCAAGCTTGCATTTTACATGTGAAGACTAAAGTTAGGAGGTTAAATGACTTGCCTGAAATACCAAAACTAGAGAGTGACAGAGCCAGGACTCTAAATTCAGTCATTCCACCTCCAAAACTGCTTCTATTTTCTCTCACTTTCTCCAGGTCTCTACTCTTTCTCCAAGCCTTACATGGCATTTCAGAAAACTAATTGCATATAATGCATCATCTGTTTTAAATTATTTCCTACTCATAAGCACTGACATCTTTTGCAAACATAGAACTATATTAATTTCAGTGTTACTATTTAGAATTTGTAATAATCATTAAAGCTATGACAAAGTTTAAACTTATTAAACAAGTTGATAATATAAGATTTCATTAAAAGGTGATAGTTTGACAGACATATAGATCAATGAACTCAAATTGAGACTTCAGAAATAAACATTCAAATCTTTGGCCAACTGATTTTTGACAAGGGTGCCAAATCCTTTCAATCAGGAAAGAATAATCTCTTTAATAAATGGTGCTGGGAAAACTGGATATCCATATACAAAAAAAACAGGTGGACCACTACCTCACATCATATACAAAAATGAAATCAAAATGAATCAAAGATCTAAATTTAAGAACCAAAACTACTAAAATCCGGGAAGAAAACATAGGGAAGCATCTTCAGGACCTTGTGTTACGCAATGGTTTCTTGGACATTACATTGAAAGCACAAGTAACAAAAGAAAAAATAGATAATTTTTTTAATCTATATAAAATAAATAAATGATTTCATGAAAGTTGAAAACTTTTGTATACCAAAGGACATCATCTTGCAAGTAAAGAAAGACAACCAATAGAATGGGATAAACTATTTGGAAACCACATATTTGATAAGGGATTAATATCCAGAATGTATAAAGAAATCCTCCAACTCAACAACAAAAAGACAAACAGCCCAATTTAAAAATGGACAAAAGACTTGAACAGGCATTTCTTTAAAGAAGATAGACAAATGCTCAAAAGATATATGAAAAGATTTTCAACAGCATTAGCCATTTAGGAGTAACAAATCAAAACCACAATGAGATAACATGTTTGTCCACTAGAATGATACTCTTCAAAATAATAGAAAATAACAAGTGTTGGGGAAGATTTGGAGAAATAAGAACACTCATTCATTGTTGGTGGGACTGTAAAATGGTGCAGTCACTGTGGAAAACAGTTTAGAATTATGTATAAAACTCAGAGGTATGTATAAAATTAACATATGTAGCAGAATCCCACTTCTAGGTATATATCCAAAAGATTTGGACATATATCTGCACACCAATGTTCCTAGTGGCACTAATCATGAGTTTCAAGAGATGGGAGCAATCCAAGTACTTATAATAGATGAATGGATGAACAGAGTGTGGTATATAAATACAACGGAATATTATACAGCCATAAAAAGGAATGAAGTCTTGAATATATGCAACAACATGGGTGAACCTTGAAGACATCATGGTGAGTGAAATAAGCCACGCACAAGAGAATAAATATTGTAGGACCTCACTAATATGAAATAATTAGGAGAAGCAAATTCATACAGTCAAAACTAAAATACAGGTTATTGGGGCCTGGGATGGGGATAGGAAATGCTTAATTGGTACAGAGTCTTTGGGGTGATAGAACTTGTGGTAATGGATGGTGGTGATAGTAGCACAACAATGTGACTGTAATTAACACCTCTGAATTACATATTTAAATATGTTTAAAAGAAAACTTTAGAATATATATATATGTATGTATATGTATATATACATATCTAGAATAATTATTTAAAAACACCATAGGATTATACAATACAAAGAGTGAGCCCTAATGTAAATTATGGACTATAGTTAATATTATAATTATAATAATATCATTTCATTGACTATAAGAAAGGCACCAGACTAATGCAAAGTGTTATAGGGGAAACTGCATTTGAGGGGGAGAATATGGAAAATCTATATTTTGTACATGACTCTTCTGTAAACTTACAACTTCTCTAATTAAAAAAAAAGATAGTTTAAAATGTGATACTTTTACAGGCATTGATTATTCAATTTTAAAATCATAATACTTCCACTAAAGCAAGACTATCATTGTTTATATGATCTGAAGCTTCTTAGTTGAGGGTGTATTATTTTTCATACTGGAATGCTAGAATTTCTCCCAAGACATACATTTTCACTGGCTCACTGTTTCAGGTTGACTTTCCTTCTTATCCCCAAAGCTATATGGAATTTTTGAAGATATGGTTTTCCTGTTTTTATTTAAATATGACGTGGTTGAAGATATCGCAATACCATGAACCCAAACTATTAAGAATAGGATGCTAATAAAGAAATTTCTTTGGGGAATACCTCCGACATTCACACACACGCTAAGAAATGTAAGTCACAGCTGTACACAGAAACCATTCTGCTGAGTTTGGGAAATTCTGAGTGCAGATTGTATCTTCCATGAAAAATAAGCTTATTTTAAAGACTCTGAACATCTGTCCTGAACAATGCTGGCTGACATCAAGAAAACCAATCAAACGGTGCTTTGGCACCTCAGGGAGAATGAATGAGTCAGAACCACATCCTCCAGTCTCCAGGCCACTGTAGACACTTGTCTTCCAAATCTGCTCACACCTACATTGAGTGAGGACCAGGGTGGCCTAAGAGGCCAGGGACATGCCCGGGGGCCTTCAGAGATTTATTTCAGGATTTCCCAATGTGAGTTTCCTGTCTTCTTCACCATGCCTTTCCAGTTTTTTCCCATGGCCAAATTACTATCGGCTCCCTCCTTCATGGGCTTTGTCTCATTCACACACAACACACAGTCTTCCTCGCATTTTCTCCCTTTCTCTGTGTCTCCCCTCCCTGCCCCCGACCCCATACATATATAATCAGTGAAAGAGCCACCTCTCTCTACCTGTTTTAAATGCAGCATCTGCTAACTTTGAAGAGAAAGTTTATTCTGGAAGTGCCGAGCATTCACAGTAGGAGCAGCTAGCAGAGAGAGAGAGAGTGCACGGCATGCCAGATAGTCTTCCCTGGCTGATCACATTCCAGCTCGTTCTGCATGACAACTCTGACTGGTAGATAATACCATCACCCACATTTTATAAATAAGGAAACCAAGGCACAGGGACTGTGACATGCCTACTCACAGAGCTAATAAGCACCAGAGCCAAGGCTCAAACTCATGTTCTTAACAGCTGCTTTGGCTGCCTCTCAAGCAGCCTCTGCTGGACATGAAGGAGATGCCATCTCTGCGTGTTAAAGAAGAATCAACCTGGATCTCCATTGTGTAGATTGCTTTTGTTCTTTGAGCTCTGCATTTGAGTAGGTTTATGAGCCTATGACCATGTGGCTCATTATTCTAAGGATTTGAATAGAGCTTGGATCAAATCAAGCCCCCAAAACACAACTACACACTAGCCAGTAAAAGACTGATACAGATGTCACATACTTGTATTATCACCATCACGATTACAACATCTAATATTTGCATTTCATGTCCAGGCTAAAGAAACAATTTGACCTGAACAGCTGTCCTGAGCAGTGTTTGGGGAAGTATATCCTCGTGGCTGGGGAAGAGATCTGTCTGGTTTTGAATCCCAGTTCTACCACTTATTCACAAGTCACCTGGCCTCTCTGCCTCATTTTTCACACCTGTAAATGCACATAAAAAATGATATTTACTTAGTGGGCTAGAGGATTGAAGGAGTTAATGCACATTATGCCATTAGAACACTGACTCACACATAATAAACTGTATAAAAAGTTAGCTGTTCTATAAATTGAACAAGAACTATTCTCATCCCCATTTTATAGATGAGGAGGCTGAGAGGAAGTAAGCTTGGATAGCTTGTACCAAATCATACAGTAGGTAATTAAAGAGAATTCCAGTCAAATGCTCTTCTCAGTGCACACAGTCTTTTACAGAGGCTGAAAGGCCACTACTCCATCTTATCATTTACATCCACCCATCTCACACTGGTCCTCCCTCCACCCCATAAAACACTGTAGGTGCAACATTTTTTCACCTGCAGAACAACCCTGGGGAGAACAGGAAACTGCTGATTTACCACATATGCTTTTTGAAATTGTCAAAATACCCTGACAGCTAAGATTTCCCAGGAATAGAAGCACCCCCAGATTTAGATATAACATTTTAAATTATTAAATTTTTCTTAGTGAATTGTTTAATCCTCCCATGCCATTTTTTTAAATGCTGCTGAGTGGCAGATTTTCATCAGAAGCAGCTGTAGGGTAAGAAGCAGAGACAGGTAGCTCAGCCTAGGGGATGTTGACCTATTGCTCTTGCCGGTGGCTGGGCAGTGGCCCTGAGAGACAGCCCATGGGGGAGGAGAAGGTCATGCTCTGCCAGGCATGCACAGGCCATCAACTGAGAAACCCCCAGAGGAGGTGACACCTCCCCTTCTCTCATGCCCCCAGGCTACCTGTGTGTGGCTCATTGTCCCTTCTAGCTGCACAGGACTTGAGGCTCTTATATTCACTATAGAAAAATGCAAGGAATTTGGGGGGGAGGGTAAAAGGGTTGGGAAATCAGCACCTATAAGTCTGGTGCTATGTAAACTGTTTGTGGACTACTAAAAGGTGCCAGGTTCAACAGGTACAGAATGTAAAATAACACAGATTCTGCTCTAGAAGCTACTGGATCCCATTTCTGCAGGGATGAAAAAGATGCTAGGCTGATGTGTGAACAGAAAAGCATTTTGGAGAGGGTGGACCTTGAAATTTGACCTGAATGTGGAGGAAAAGTGGGAGGCAGAAGCCTCCTGTTCTTGTACAATTAAAATGATTGCCTGGACAAAGAGTGGAACTCAAGAGACTAGAATGCTTGAGTGTTGAGGGGTCATTGAAAGATGTGAGGGATTGAAGGCCAGAGAGTTCAGAGGTTGTGAGACAACAAATGAATGATCATTAAGTAGGAAGATAGTTTTCACTTGGATGGCCGTGACACTAAAAGCCTTCAAAATCCTAAATTGAAATTCTCCAAAGATTCCTCCTTGGCTTTCATTAGGAATGGCTTCAATATATGAGAGCTACTCTTGGTTTAGCAACATATTCCATATGAAGGAATAATTATGTTTTATATGAAAACATTTCATAACTCCACATTCCATCTTGACTAACTGTGAATAGAGAAAATGATATCTTTGTTAATGAAGTAACTTAAAGAGAGAGTAATCAAACATACATTTGAAATGGCCTTTAGTGACATGCATTAATTCAAAGAGAAAAATGCAGCACTTTCCCTTTTTTTTTTTTTTCCTTAATCCATTTCTTTAAAGGCTCCATCTGATGCTCTGCCTTTAAACATATTTGGGAGGTATGTTTTTTAGGTAGCTTATCTTTGTGACTAGGTCAGAAGTTTCCATCCAAAAACCAGTTGGGAGAAGCCTGGTATTCTCTGCACAGACTCAACATGTTGTCATGTGCTTATAACATTAATCATTCTTTATTTGTGGAATATAGAGAAACTAGCCAGACGAGTAAAATATAATAACAATAATCTTGAGCTTGCATGAGAGAGAAAATGAACATACACTCCTGAGTCAAAGAGAGGGAGATAACAGGCCTCAAAGTTATATAACATGCGCCAGTGGGAGTAAAAGGCCTTAACATCCATAAATTTATAGAGAGGAAAATCATACACTTTTAGTAATAGAAAGACTAATAATTAACACTTCTTCGCAGTTTCATGCTCTTTAGCTTATCAGATAATGGATTTTTTTTTCTTAAAGAACTTCAGTAGGTTGAATTACATGCCCCAGGGGGAAAAAGAAGAAAAAAAACCATGTATTCATCTTAATCCCTTTCCTGCAGGATTGTACCTAGGATCTCTTGAAAATGTGAAGATACTATTTTTAGTTAAGGTGTAACCCAATTGTATGCGATTGGGTCTTAATCCAGATTACTAGAGTCCTTATAAACAGAAGAAATTCAGACATGGGGAAAGAGAAAGCCCCTGGGCACAGCTGGAAGCCAATGGAACTCAGTACAGAAATGAAAGGTCATCACCATATGCCAGGAAACCAAGAAACTCAAGGATTTCCAGGCGGCCAGAACGCTGCAGCCCCCGAGGGGAAGCAAGCCTCTAGCCTCTGAAGACGTGAGACAATAAAATCCTGTTAAGCCAATTCATGTGCAGTATTTGTCATAGTGTCTGAGAAATTAACACAAGAACCATATTTTGCAAAACAAAAAAAAAACTTTAGCAGCTCAGCAGCTGATTGGTAAATAATCAATATAGTCGGTAATGTATATGTATTTGCTCATTCAGCAAATATTTACATATACTTGCCATGCTATATAGTTGTATATAAGCAGTCCTCAACTTAGGAAGTGGGTTCCCTTACAAAAATTTGCTTTAAAATCACTTGTTTAGAACTTGAAACCCTCTTCCCTAGACACTGTGGGGTAAATAGCTGTTGGCTTTCCAGCTCTTTCAATAAAGTCCCATTTAATTAATAATGGGGCTAAATTTCTCTACTTCTGAAATGAAAAATAAGGTAGAAAATAAGGGTAAATAGTGTTTTTCCTTAGTGTTATGCCTTGTAATAAAGGTGGTATGGCAGAAAGGAAACTGGGTTCCTCTAGGGTCAATACTGGACACCCATAGCCAGTCCAAGATCTGAAATGAAGGGTGCATCAGAGATAATAATGAAGTACATGAGTGTGTGTTAGTCAGGATTCTTCAGAGAGACAAAGTCAATAGGAGACATATATATGATTTATTTTAAGGAATTGGCTTACACGATCGTGCGGACAGGCAAGGTTAAAATTTGGCAGGCTGGAAACTCAGGCAGGAATTTATGCTATAGTCTTGAAGAAGAATTTATTCTTCTCCAGGAAACCAAAGTTTTTACTCTCAAGGCCTTCAACTGATTGAATGGGTCCTACCTGCATTGGCAGATAATCTCCTTGACTTCAGATCAACTGATTATACGTTAACCACATCACAAAATATCTTCACAGCAATTCCTAGATTATTGTTTGATTGAATAACTGGGTACTATAGCCTAGCCAGGTTGACTCACAAAATTAACCATCACATGGAGTAAATACTAAAAGTCAACCAGGTTGTCTATAAAGAAAAAAGGCAATTTTCATACACCAAGATATAGCATAGGGATCAAAAACTAGAGATGTAGGGTGGCTGCTGTGGCTCAGCAGGCAGAGCTCCAACCTGCAGTGCTGGAGGTCTGGAGTTCGATCCCTGGTGCCTCCTGCCCATATGCAAATTTAAAAAACAAACAAACAAACAAAAAAACTAGAGATGTAGAGTAAACTTAGGCTGACTGATTAAATTCTTTCATTTTCGGCTTCACCTAGTACTATCTGTATATATGGTAGCATTAAACCTATAACATCTTAGTGGTACCATGTGGCATCCGGCATAGTCCTTTCCTGATCTTCATACTTCAGCCTAGTTTATGTGACTCCCACCACAAAACTGGAAAGGCAAATGGAGTCGAATGGGAACATTGGTGTAGAATGTCTGATATAATTTGCTATTTGTCAATAAAACAACTTAGACACACAACCAACATACAACTCCACGATATGAGCAGAATGAAGAGGTATGAGCAGAGTCCACAATCAAACTGGGAGACAAAATGGATACACACGGATTTACCAGTAAATTATTGAAGTCAACTAATAAAAATCTCTGTGGCAAGATCAAAAAATAATGTTTAATATTCACTGTAAAAAGGAATGAATTCCTGACAAATGCTCCAAGATGGATGAACCGTGAAGACATCATGTTGGATGGAACGCTCCAGGTACAAGAAGGCAAATATTGTATCATCTCACTTTTATGAAATAATTAAAATATGCACATTCATAGAGTCAGAAACTAGACTATAGGTTATTAGGGGCAGGGATGGGGTGGGAAATGGGGAGTTAATGCTTAATTGATACAGAGCTGCCATTGGGTTGATGGAAAAGTTTTGGTAATGGATGATGCTGATGGCAACACAACATTCACTGTAATTAACACTACTGAGTTATATATTTGATAGTAACTAAAATGGGACAATTTAGGTTGTGTATATGTTACCAGAAAGAAAAATTTTTAATTAAAAAATAAAGAAATAATATCAAAATAGAGAGGAAAAGATCAGTAAGGTTTAAGTTATCTGGGAAGTTTCCTAGAGAGAACGGGACCCTGAAGTGGGGCTTAAGGACAGGATGAAAAGAAAATAATGTCAAATTCCTCATTGGTCCTTGGTTCTACCAGTAAATTCTTCTCTCCTTTATATTCTAGATGAATAAAGTGACAGGACTGAGCATTATATGTTGATGGGAGAGTTGGGATACTGGTCTGACTAGAATGGGGAGTAGGGGGTGTGATGGTTAAGTTCACATGTCAACTTGGGCAGGTTATTGTGTCCAGTTTTCTGGTCAAGCAACCACTGGCCTGATTGTTACCATAAGGATATTTTGTGAACTTAAATCATCAGCAAATTGATTGCACCTATAGAAGATTATGTCTACAATTCACAAAGCAGACTGCTTTCAACAATGAGAGAAGTCTCATCAATCAGGTGAAGGCTTTAAAAATAGAAGCGATTATTTTAACAATAGGAAGAGAGAGTTGCCATTTCTACTTCAGCCAGCCAGCTTCAGAAGAAGCCTTCATCAGAGTTTCCAGCTGGTCGTCTGCTCTATGGAATTTGGACTTGCCCATCCCCACAGGCACATGAGACAATTTTTATAAAAATCTTTTAATATTTATATATATCTCCTTCCCTAGAGAACCCTGACTAATAGAGGGGTGGGGGATGGATTCATTCATTCATTCAACAATATCTTTTAAACCAATTTGGTTTTTAGAGTAAGAGTAGATGTAATTTATGGGAAAACTATTAGAGTCATTAAAATTTTTTTAACAATGGAGTGACATTCTAAAGGTGAGAGACTTATCCTACAGCAGTATGAGGGTGAGTTCAAGAAATGATGAAAATCTGCTCATGAATGTCAAGAAAACAAAGAGAAACAGATGACTTGAGGAAAGAAAAACAATAAACTCATTTTTATTTTTATTTACACATGGCAAATACAGTTTATTTTTCCCTTTAAAGGATTTCAAAAGTGGAATGGCATGGTATTAATAAGAGATGCACCAAATTAAAGTGAGAATAACAGTTTAAAATAAAGGGACAGAAAAAATATATATCAGGAAGTGGTAATGAAAGAAAACACAATGTAACAATATAAATAATATTGGCAAAATAGAAACCAAAGCAGAAAGCTGAAATCATCAGGAGAGAGAAGTTTCACAAATAACAAAATTCACCCCATTGCAGTTCTTGAATCTTTATGTTAATACATTTTCCTTTTAATATACTTTATTTGGTTATTTTTATTTTCAAAATTTATTTGTATATCCACAAAATAAAAGTAGAATGTGATTCAAATGTGTAAGCATTTTATATGTGCACAGATTCTGATTTAAGGGAAAATACCTATTTGGGAAAAACAGCACAATTGCACTATAGTCAATATTCAAATTATGTACTTATTAAAAGAGCAAATTTACATATAAAGTCCCTTGAATTCAAAGAATCTTACATAATTACCTTCTTAATAACACTTTGGACACATTATCTAGAATTTCGAAAGTTAAATACATGCACTCACACACACAGGTAAATCCACACTAAAGTTGCAAAATGAAATAGATAATTCAATTATCCAGTTAATAGGAGCTTCTCTTCCCAAACCCTGCTCCTCTCCCTGGCTCATCTTTGCCTCCATGTTTAGAATATTTTAGGCAAAATTTTTAAAAAATAAAAAGCTTTTTGGCTAGCTTTTCAAAGATAATAGGCTCATTTTTTTACTCCACGTGCATTAATACAACTCCAGGTAGCTTGGGCAAGGCAAGTGACAAGCTCAGTGTCACTTCTCCCTGTCCCTAATGATAATGATTTTCAATACAAGCCTAACTCCTTCCTCCTGAAACCTACAGCCTGTTGCCTCAGGCTTTCTCATCTTAGGAGAAACTGGACACACTTCCGTGGTTCATTAAGACAGTACCACCAGGAAAGCAAATCCAGAAACGTCCAGGAAGGTCCTAATTCTGCATGGATGCTCAGCCTCCGTATCTGTTTATTTGCATATGCCTGGAAAGTAGACCACGTAACCCAATTGTGCACATCACACCCATATTCTCTTAGTTTGATAGAACAGAGATGGTCCCTTTTCTGCTCAAAACTGGTAATTATATTCTCTTCCCACATCCCATAGTCCCTTCTCATGCCATCTCAGACTAGTGGTTTAGAACAAAGGAGGGAAAAAGACAGGATGCCGCATGGAAGGGACTAACAGGTATTGCAAGCAACTTCCCACTTCCCTGTCTATTAGCAGTATCAGTGTCTCATCATCCTAACGGGGCTGGCAGGAACAGTGGACCAGGAAGTCTAAAAGCTTCACCTGCTACCCAGGGTCTGTCTTCACAGTTCTCTCCGACTAGGATCTTTTGACATTTCTTCCAGAAAACACATTTTGAAAAGAGCGAGAAGGGGCCTGAGTTCAAAGCCTCAGCTGAAATAAATACACTGACAATTCTTCCAAACCAATGGTTTTCCTTTGTTTATTGCTTTGCTCTAGGACTTTAACTCCAATCTTTCAAAATAACTGGCACTTCCCCTGGATAAGGCAGCCTCAGCTTCTGGAAGCCGACTGTTGCCAGCTGTTTGGGTTCCTCCCTTCCCACCTGGCTTGGCCCTGTAGGGAGCAAGCACACTGATGAAGCATCACTCAATCATGGCAGAATCATGGCCCCCAGTTGTTCCGGACAAGTGGAAGAATTCAGCGTTATTAAAACACCAGCATTTGGAGTGGACAGCTACAGACTGCCAAAAATATCCAGTCCCCTAACCAGTCATTTTCTATTAGCAAATATGTTTAAGAGATCACTCAATATCTTGGAAAGAAAATGGGAGTGAGGCTGCTCGGTCTGCAAAACAAGGCCCTGTCTATAGAAAAACAAGACATCCTGATTTTTTTTTCCCCTCAACAATTCTGCATTTAAAGAGAATCCCAGACCAGAAAGCAGGAAGATCTCCTGGATGACCCTCTCTCTGTTTCCTGCCAAAGGAGGAATAAACTCCAGAGACCATCTAGCAGTCTGTGAGGGAAGTCGCTGTTGCGCCACTCCAAAAATATTAGGGCTGAGCGAACTTTCCTCCTTAAGACAAATGTTGGCGTTTCTGACCGGGTCATTGTTTAATGAGAAAAGAGATGATTAAATGCTTGAAATTTCACCATGGAGTCAGAGTCAAAAGAAAAAAAAAAGGCAAAAGAAAACTGATTCCTTAAAAGTAATGAGCTGTAAAAACATCGAAGAGCTCCTTTATGGAGCAGGGGACCCACTTGATGAGTAGGTGGAGACTGGAACTTATGGAATTTGTCAAAACTTGAGCATGGGCTATGGAATGGGTGCACAGGACAGCTCAAGTATCCTTTCAATAAAGAGAAAGAAATTGAATACCTAACACCATCATCTCCCATCCTACCTCTGATTGTGCCTTTGCTCATAAAAAAAAGACAGAAACATGTATTTATTCAGTAGCATTTTGATGGCAATATAACAACAACTAGCATTTACATAGACTATTTGAGCCTTTGACCAACGAGACCTAGGAAATATCATGATTCCATTTAATAGTTGAGGAAATTGTAAAAGGAGGCATAAAGTCCAGTTTCAGATAAAAGTAATGCATCTATCTTCCACCTGGGATAAGAAGAGTAGGTGCCCTTCTAGAAATCTCTACTGCTGACCATGACCCCTGAGAAATATTTTCTTCTATCTCTCCAGCAAAACTCATCTTGGTTTCCTAAGTTTGCCAATGTCTTCTTCCTTTATGTCTCTGCTAAACCTGAGCCCTGCTAGCTTCTTTATGAAATTTTTAATGCCACCTAATTAATGGTAACCTCAACCTAGACAGTCCCTGTCCAGTTTTGCTCTTATTTGTCTTTGTTCAGCAGGTCCTCAACTTTATTGTGTATTCCCAAACACTAAAATATTCGTATCATCACTTACAAAGTGCCCTAAAAGCTCTCCTTATACATTCCACATTTCTACTCACCTAAAAAGGGACACATAACAAATCAAAACCAAATTCACCATCCTCTGTAAAATGACTCATTCGTAGCTTCCTTATTAATAACAACTTTCATTTAGGTTGTTTGCCTAAACTTAGTTTTCCAGGCTGCTATGGCAGATTCTACCTAATGGGTTGGCTTACACAGCAGGAAGTCATTGGAGCATGGTTTGGGGGTTAGAAGTCCAAAATAAAGGCATCAGCAAGGCAATGCATTCTCCCCAGAGTGGCCACTGGTGATCCTTTAGGTTCCTTGGCTTGTATACCTGCCTAGCTTCACATGATGCTGTCTTCTCCTTTCTCTTCTGGGTTTCTTTGACCTCCAACCCATGGCTCTTCTCCTGGCTTCCTCTACGTCTGAATTTCTTCTGCTTACAAAGTCCAATAAGAGGGATTGAAGCCCAAACTCAGTGAGTTGGGCCACACCTTCCCTAAAATCATATCTGCAAGAGATCCTATTTACAATGGATTCATACCCACAGGAATGCAGATTAAGATAAAGAACATGTCTAAGTCAGGGTACATAACTTAATCTACCACGCTGCCCTTTACCAGTAATGAAAAACAAGTTAAATCAACCAATTACGGTATTTTGACTTAAGAAATTGTCTATGTAAACCAGAAAACAGTCAAGGAAATCAAGAACAAGTCACAAAAAATAGAACCATAATATCCCACTGTCACTCACTTGCATGAAAAAGGATTAAACCATATCATCATCCTAATTAAGACCTAATTAATTGGGTGTGCAGTGCTATCAGGCAATGGGTATGCAGCATTCATAAAACACAGCATTCATTACAAGGCACTCATTATAAGACATATATAAAATATTGTGCAGAATTATTAAGATCAGCAAGGATCAATAAAAATGTCATACTATATAGGGCTATATTTAATGATTCAAGAAAGGAGGGCAGGCTGATCCAAAACATTCCTTGATAATGCACTGCAGGTGAGGTAGAGAGATGGCTTCCCAGCTTCCATTTCACTCTTCTTTTCAATGCATCCTCCATGCTATTTCCCAGATGACTTCTAAAATAAATCTGACAATGTCACGTTCCCAAACCCCAAATCCTTTTACAACCTACAGTGAGGGCTTTTAATTCTTCTTGACAGTGGTTCATAGAAATATATTTTACATCTTAATCCAGTACACACACACACACACACACACACACATATGCAACTAAAAAAATAAATTTCATGAAGAACAGATGAGTGGTGGCCAGGAGCTGGGGAGGGAGAGGGAACAGATGTGGCTACAAGGGGGTAGCACACAGAAGCTTCGTGGCGATGGCAGCATTCTGTACTTTGGTTGTAAGGCTGATTGCACATGTGATGGAATCCATAGATGTATATATACGCACTCCCACAAATGAGCGCTTGTGTAACTGAAGAAATCGGAACAAGCTCTTCTTGGTTCCTATATTGCACTGAGGTTGTGCAGATGTTAATAGGGGAAAAGGAGATTGCTGGGTAAGGGGTGCATGGGACCTGTTCATTTCTTTAGAATCTCCTGTTAATCTATGATTGTCTTGGAATAAAAAGGTAAAAAGAGAGAGAGAGAAAGAAAAGAAAAATAAATTTCATAAACATTACTTGCCTAGGTATAGGTGAAATACTTTTGATATTTTCTATTCTTTTCCTTTGAATTCTTTCTTTTTTTTTTTAAATGCAGGCTACGTGACCCACAAATTTGAACAACTGTGACTTAGGGAAGAAGGTGTCAATTATATAGCATGATCTGGCTCCGTCCAACTTTCTGTTTTCATCTCCCATCACTATCTCTCCACCAATTTTATTCTCTAGTTAAACCAAACCATTCACTATTACTCCACCATTTTCTTCTGTGTCTCTGTGCAAGGTCTTGGTCTCCTTGGAAGGTTCTTCTCTTTCTCTTTAAACCAATGGTCATCTTCAGTATAAGCTCAGTGTCCTTTTTCTGACACCTCCCCCAAGAGACACTCTTTCCTCTGTGATCCCCTAGCATCTGTGCACATCTCTATTAAATATCACCTCACAGTGCCTGTCTGACCTCACCATTCAACTGTAAAGAATTCACTCTGGAGACCACGGCTTGTTCAACTTTGGATCTCAAGTGTTTGTGCAAACTTGAAACATGCTAGTTTCTTGATAAACGTTGAATGAACAAATGAATGAATGGATGCAGCAGAAAATATCTTAGACTTTGTCTATGATAGGTCTTTTTGTATGGAGGTCTTTTGTATATTGCAATAACATTTGAGTTTTTTTTCTGATAATAAAAATGTGTTCAGTGTAGAGAAATTAGGAAATGCAGACAAGTAAAAACTTCGAAAAGAAAATCACCCTAAACCCCACTCCGCAAAGACAGTCACTACTAATATTTTGATGTTTTCTTGAAGTGTTTGCTTTGATGCATAAATTAAATATAGGCATATACACATCACATTTTATAAATGGCATTAATGTCACCATTCCTTTTCTATTTTGAGCATTTTCCATTTTGATTGATAGTCTTTGAAATGTCATTTAGAACATTTCTTTAGAGGGATGTGCCTCAGCTAGCCTCCCTTTGAAAACCCTGAGCTTGTTTTCAGTTGTTGGGGTAAATAATGCCGCACTTCGTCACGGTGTCTCAGTCCTTAAACATGCATTTTTGTAAAAACAACTCTCACAATCATTGTGTGATACCATTCTTCCATGTTGGCTAATTTGATGGGGGGGTGGGGCAGGGCGTATTCGTTTGCTTTAGTTGTTTGGGCCTGGTGGGCCTGGTGACGGGGTCCATGGAGCGCCAGGAGTGAGAAGAAAGTAACTGAAAAACCCAGATCCCCCAACTTTCATCTCCACCCCAACCCCCATAAACCTCTCACTGGTTATGTTCTCCCTGTGGAGAACAGGGAAACTTGGACCAAGCGCTCACAGGTTTGTTTCCTACCATCTGAAAGCTTGTTTCTCTTTAAATAATGTTGGTGATAGCCCTCAAAATAATAAGCGTTGTTCAGATTGTCCAGGGAAGCATGCATACACACCCCGCAGCCCCATCTGTTCCTGGGCCATACGATCACAACAAGCACCCACTTTCGCTCTTGTTGAGGATCGAGCTGTCCACCCGCGCTCACAGCCACAGGCCAGCCTCCTACCTGGAAGGCCCACGGTCCCGGGCAGGCTCACCTGCTCCTTGCACACTCTCCCTACGCTGCCCCCACTGCATCCATTCACATCCACGTCCCCCAGAGCAGCAGCAACCCTGTGCTTCTCCCCGAATGCTTCCAGCAGAGCGGAGACTGCTCCCACCCGCCCGCCCCCAGCTTGGCGCTGGAGGGGACCCACGCGCGGCTCCTCGGGGCGGCTTCCCGGGCCGCCTGCCTCTCCCACGAGGATCTGGAGCGCTGAAAGCTGCACGGCGCGGCACAGCACTTGCCCGCCTCTCTTGACAGCTCAGGGAGCCGGAGCAGGCTCCAGGCTGAACGCACCGCAAGCCCTGCCTTTAGAGGCAATTGCAGGTGAGAGGCAGGCCCCTGGAATTATAAATGTCTCCGATCCCCAAAGCAGGTGCACAGGGGTTGCCCCCAACTTCCAGAGCCTGCCCTCGTTCCACTCTTTCCAAAAGAATTTTCTAAGTATGCCATCAAAGGACAAGCCACAAACACCACCTTCCTGCTAGCGAGAAGCTGATAAATATTTCTTCGGCCTTAAGAACATTGAAATAGCAGTCAGAACAGGGCGCTGGCCCTGGGATTGCCACCTCCTAATTATGTGAGGTCAGTGACGGGATCTCATTATTTCCCCGTGATGCATCCGTCCCCAAAGGGCTGCCTAAAGAGAATGTGCATCGCCTGACATCGCCGCGTGGTCGCATTTGGAGAGTGTAAACACTAGACCTGCACCGGGTAGTACGGTTGTTGGTTGGTGCATAAAGGGACCAGCAGTGTGCACACGCAGCCTCCCCGGCTGGGGCAGATTACCGGGGTGAGAAAATGCAGCTCAGGAGCAAACACTGCGGACAAAGAACAAGGCAAGCGCTCACTTCCCTCCTGTACTTTGCTCCCAGCGCACTCCTTCTCAACGTGTTGCCGGCTTTCATTGTGTCCGGAGGTAAAAATAGCTCCCCTTTCAAGCTTCACCTCAATAAATTAGGACAAGGGTTAGAGGCCAAGGTTCTTGCAGAGGGATCCTCAGTGGCCTCAATGGGAGGGACCCTCAGGCGGACGGGAGGTGAGCCCGCCCGAACACAACCCCACACTAATTTGCTTTCACGCACTTCATCTGGCTCTGGCAGAACCACCCACCTAAAGATCAGGTGCATGTTTTGATACTGAATGATCTTTGAAAAATGAATATGTTCAGTGGAATCTATTTATCTTGCGGGGGGAAATGAATATAATTCCAGTCCCTGTTCAAAAGACACTATTTTTTTTTTTTTAGCCTGCACAGTAGCGCATGGTTGAAGTAAGGTAGCGTGTCAAGCCAAAAGTCTTTTGTGAATCCAGGGCAAAGCTCTTTTCCAATGACACAGAGTAATTATGAATAGAAGGGTGAACCCCCTTCAAGTCCAGCAGGAAGCTCAATTCCGACTATTCATATTGGTCAGACCCACTCGGAATGACAAAAATCATTTGATGGATGGGAGAGAGAGATATGCATTATTCACAGAGGCGTTTTCAAAGGAATTCCATAAATTATAGGTTTTCTGAAACCCAAAAGTTCCGCTGAGCTGGCAGGGATGAGGTGGTGTAATCAGCGTGAGTACTGTTCCTGGCTAATATGCCCCATCTAGGGGGTTGCATTTTGTGCCCCAGGAAATAGGTCTGTCCTTGCTTTTTTAATGCTGCCTTTGCATCTCCTCAGAGACCATCTTCTCAGTGGTTCTTGACCCTGGCTGAAGATTGGCATCACCTTGGAGCTTTATAGGACCATAACCCCAGAGAGTCTTTTTCCATTGATCTGGAGGGGAGCCTGGCAGTCAGTACTTTTTAAATCTTCCCGGGTGATTTAAATGCACAGCCAGGGTCTGGAAACAGTGATGTAATCATTGCAGTTCCTTAGAAATTTGCAACTGTTTAACTAATTTTAAAAAATTCTGTTCTGTTCATGGGGAATCTCTGTCTCAGGAAAGTCGGATTCCAGATGAGTCTACCACAGTCCATTGTAGGCAATCAGCAAACTTCCCTCTATCTATCTCGGCAGGGCATAGAGGACACAATTCTGTAGCCATCCAGAAAAGTGGTCTAACCCTGTGCTTCCCAACTCTCCTCTGCTTATTTAAATCATTTGAATAATTTAATTAAGACTAATTATTTCACGTTTTTCTCTCCAGCG
The DNA here is from genome assembly GCA_004026745.1 of Myrmecophaga tridactyla. Taxonomy (NCBI): domain Eukaryota; kingdom Metazoa; phylum Chordata; class Mammalia; order Pilosa; family Myrmecophagidae; genus Myrmecophaga; species Myrmecophaga tridactyla. The sequence continues at coordinate 84,539 of PVIY010004511.1, forward strand.
AGCACAGGAGTGTGTCACTGGTGCTGGGGGACAGTACAAGAAGATCTTGGAGTTGAAGGGGGGTACCGAAGAGACCTCATGCAAATGGACACATGAAGCCAGCACCCAGAAATAAAGTAGCCTCGGCTGCCACTGAGGGACTCCAGATAAGTGGTCTCCATCTCTGACACAAGAGTCCAATCCAGGAGGAGGGGAGAAGGGGCAAAAACTGGGATACCGTATGCAGGGGCAGGAGAACACTGGCCACAAACCATGTAAAGGAGGAGCCAGAGCCAAACCTTTAGGGAAAACACTGCATGCCACAACAGACCAGTGAGAATAAGTTGTCACATCCAAAATACAACCTTACATAATCGTGAACAAATACCAGCTTACCCCTCCCAACTGCTTGAATAAAAGCATAGGACTCAATACCAAGTTGCACATAATATATGCCAATCAAAGCATGAAGGGCCACTAACAATTGAGCTAGATTTCCTCCTACATGCTTTCCAGATCCACTCCCCACTCTTTCCCAGTCCTTGCTGACTTACATCAACTACCCTAAGGGCTTCCAGCCAGAGATAAAGCAGCAAGAGACTGGAGGGGGCTGGGGAATATATTCCCTGAGAACCCACTGTGCACCCCTTTACCAAATGTCCTGGCAGGCATTCCCCTCCACACAGCCTGGTTTCCCTTTGCTTTCCAGGCCCAGGGTCAGAAGGGTGCCCCGTGGTTACTCGTCTAGGTATAGCACTGGTACAAGTCAGCAAGAATTGGGAAATGGTGGGGAATGGATCTGGAAGGAACAAGTAGAACGTAGCTGTCACAATGAACTTGTAAGAGCTCCCTGCAGGCTGCCCACCCTTTTTCAAGGTTTCCTCTTTCCTATCAGGACATCGGCTGACACAGAACCACTTTATTGTGATTTTGAAATGTGAGCTGCATCCACCCAGACTTTGGTTCAATCCAAACAGCAATTATCCAGCTATGTCCTAAGCAAGCAATGTACAATATGGCTATGGGCTAAAGCCAGATCACACCTCTGCCAGGTCCCACCTGTGCCAAGAAACACCCCTGTGCCTCAGTGTCCAGATGTGTAAAACAGAGATAGGAATATTATTTATTAAATAGAGTTGTTATGAGAACTAAATAATTTAATGTATTTAAATCATTAAGAAGAATGTCTGTCAAATAGGACATACTTTATTACCCTAAGTGTGTTTCACAGACCCTTGAGGTTAGAACTAGTTTCTCAATAATACTAAGATGTTATTTGCCTTTTTCATGCTGTTGACACTTACAATGACAGTGCAAAAGCATTGGTGGGTAGAAATGCTGACACCATAGCACAAATCAAATCAGTGGCAGAAAACTAACCAATAACCATTGCATTTTCACTGCCACACACTCACAGTAAAAAAAAAGCCACTTTCACATAAGAACATGAGAATATCATTAATGTGTTGAAGCAGTAAATTTATTAGTTTTATGAAACTTAACCCTTGAGTGCACGTCTTTTTAAAATCCAGCATGGTAAAACAGTTAAGTAGAAACAACGTGCTTTTGCTGCCTACCAAAGAATGATGGTTCTCTCCAGGCTCAATACTTGTGCAGTCATTTGAATTGTGAGCTGAACTAGCCACTGTTTTTCATGGAATACATTTTTACTCGAAAGAAATATTGATAGACAAATTATGGTCATTCAATCTTGGATATTTGTCAGATATTGGCTCTAAAATAAATTATGTGCCCATCACCTCAAGGAGAACAACTAACAGAACTTGTTGCCAATGATAAAATTCCAGTTTTTCAAGTGAAAATGAGAGTGTTGAAAAACTGATCTCTGCTACATGAGTTTAACAGCTTCCCACTACCTAGTGAGACGGAGGTATGATATTGGCACATATGATCTTTTGATATTGTGTAATAAAATGTGTTAACATTTGGAAGAACTGCACAACTCAATAAATCAATATTTTTCAGATGGCTGAAGCATGATATTACAAAATCACACACAGATGAAAGAGCCATCCAAATTGCAAAATAGACCATTGTATTTTAACGTGGCAGAGTATGAAAGGTTTACTGATGTGGTTTGGTGCCATATTGCAACTTTAAAAAAATTAATGTTTATCCAATTTTAATGCAATATCAAAGAATAAAACACACAATTATCTGAAAACGTCATAAAACACCCCTCCCTTTTCTAACTACTCTTTCTGAAGATGGATCTGTTTCGTATTCTTCCACCAAAGCAACATATTGCTACAGATGAAATATAGCTGTCATCTACAAATACTTGCAAAAGCAATGCATTCTTCTCCCTAAACATTTTTGTTTTAAAAAATGTAATTATTTTTCATAAAAATATCTGTAACTTGTAAAGAAGAATTTATTATTGTTGTTTTAAAGGAAGTAAAAAATAAATATTTCTGAGTTTCTCATTTTTAATTTCTAATCCAGTAAATATCAATAGATAACCCACATAAACAAAATCTCTTTGAAGCCTTCAATAAATTTTAAAGGTATAAAGAGGCCCTGGGACCAAAGAGTTTGAAAACAACTTCCTAACCTGTCAGTATTTCAGACCTGAAACTAGACTGTAGAGAATGCCTCACTAAAGTAGCATTCCATTTCTGCCATTGTAACTACACTAATATTAGCCTCTCAACCTGCTCTCTCTGTCTTCATCCACGCAAATCCTGCCTGTTTTTCAAGACAAATCTGAAGCATAAGCAGGTCTAAAAAGTCCTTCCTGGAACTATAAGCTAAACAGAGCTCCTCATTCCCTGACCTCCAGCTTATCATATCTTATCACAGCAATTTAATTGTAAATCTCTGCCGGTATTTATCTTCCTATATTCAGCACAACTAGATAAATATCTACCTCATTTCATTTAAATGTTATCGTCCATTTTGAATGTGTGCATCAGAGCAGATCAGAATCATTTTGCCAAATAGACTCCCCCTCAGAAACCTACCTGCTATAACAGTCTTAAAACTTTCATCTTTGTGTCACTTCTGGACACAACTGCCCTTTGTCTGCAAACAGGAATTGTCTTCACGTGAGCTCATGCTTGGCTCAATAAATGCTAACTGAGGGCCATATCTGATCCTGGTTTTTCATTATCAAAAGCTTTGCTTTCTGATCTCTTGGAATTTCATGACCAGCTATGTCCCCTGAAAGAGCAGTGGTCCCAGGAAACATCTTTTTAAAGCTGGAGGAGTCATGAGAATAACTATGAGAATGTGTATAGGTTTATAAAAGGGGATTATTTAAAACCACAAACATAATTATACTAGACTGGCATGATTATGGGTGATTTTTTTCTGTTTCAAAAATTTTCTATAATGTAATTTTTATTAATTTTGTCAATCCACTTATATATGCAAAATCCAGCTATACATTTCTTAAAGAGGATTTGTACCCTTTAAGATATATGATTCCCTACATCAAAAACAACTATAGCTTATCCTGGGGTGGCTGGGGAAAAGATATACATATGAAGTATTGGATATTGGTGGCTCACAAAAAATTACAGAAAGTCTGGAGAATAGCCTCAGGATATTGACAGAAATATTGTAGTCAGGCAGCCCAGAACCCAGCTGAGAAAGCCTACGTGGGATCCAAAGCTGGTGCTGGTGCTGCCTTCTCTGGATGCTCACTCACAAAGGCTATTAATTTCCTCTAATTGCCTTGGAGTATTGGGCAGGGGCGTCTTATTGACAAGTCCAAATCACAAAAGTTTCAAGGAGCATGGAAATGGGATATTTGTACCTTCCTTTTGCTTATGTTGGGGATCTTGGCCTTCTCTCCCACCAACACCTGAATAATAGAGGTATATTAGTTTGTTAAGCTGCTGGAATGCAATATACCAGAAATGGATCAGCTTTTATTAAAGAGGATTTATTTGGTTGCATGTTTACAGTTCTAAGGCTGAGAAAATGTCCAAATGAAGGCACCAAGAGGTTACCTTCACACAAGAAAGTCTGATGCCACCTGTAACACCTCTGTCAACTGGGAAGGCACGTGGCTGGCACCTGCTGGTCCCTTTCTCCTGCGCTTCACTGCTTTCAGCCTCTTTTTCCTGTGGGGGTTCCTCACTTGGTGTCTGTGGACCTTCACTTAGCTCCTCCAAGACACAACCCTGGGCTCTGGCTTGCTTAGCATCTCATGGGAAATCACTGGTGATGTCTGTTGGACCCTACATCTCCAAACATCTGGGTCTCATGTTAGCTCTGTTGCTTGTCTTCTCCAAGCATCTCTATCAGCTCTGAGCTTTCTCCAAAATGTTTCCTTTTTTAAAGGACTCCAGTAAACTAATCAAAACCCACTCTGAATGGGCAGAGTCACATCTCCATCTAACCAAAAGGCCACCACACTCACCACTGGGATATTGTATCTCTGTGGAGATAATCTAATCAAAGGGGGTTCTACCCTACAACATAGACTGGGGATTAAAGGACATGGCTTTTCTGGGGTACACAACACTTTCAAACCAGCACAATAGGAAAGCCCCCAAATAGGAGTGTTCAAATGACTAGGAAGCCAAAAACTAACACATGTGCACCACAGCACTCTACAAAACCATAGCATTGGAAAGTGCCATGCATAAAAATTATGGTAAATTCAGTTGCAATGGGCTAAATGAATAATGCTCTTCATTCACTTAAATAGAAAATCATCTTCTTTCTTGTGAAGAAAATGTGGAAAGTCTCGTTTCATCTACACTATACCCTACGACAATAGATATCTCAGCCTGTCGTCATCGCTTCTCTTAATTATTCCAGTCCCTGACCATTCTTTAAGGCCAATCTTAAGTCCCCATTCCTCCATGAAGCCACATAAGTCCTGTTCTGCTGAAACCATCAACTACCCATGCACTGTGATACATGTATTTGCAAACATGTAGAGTCTAAAGTAAAGCAAGTGTTAAGATGAGAAGAGAATTTTGATGCCATTTCCTCTATTAAAAGAACAGCATCGGAGAAGCTGGCATTTTACACAGTCAACGGGAGTATATTTCAACACTTACAGTCTACCTGGAAATATAAATTAGCGACTAACTGTGTTCACCAGGAAAAGGAGATTCCCATTCAAGTTCCATTTTCTCTATTTTCTAGCCAGGGAAGCTTGGGACAAGTTGCTTAACTCTCTCTCCTAGAGCTTCTTCAGCTGTAAAGTGGTGATAATGATGGCACCTACCTCTTAGGGTTGGTTGTTGGTGGGATTAAAAGAGATAATGCTAAGGTAATTAGCAAGTGTTTTTCACATAATCACTTTATAAATATTAGCTATAGTCATTACACATTGACCTCAACTTAGATTTCAACTTGATTCTTTCTAGAAAAATAGTAATCATCCCATTCAATATTTCTGGTTTCAGCACTAGTAACTGATGACAGAAATTTATCCAGCATGACATATGACAATAAGATAAATTAGCTATTAAGTGACTTGTCATTAAAAGGGGGGGGGGAGATAGGGTTTGAGGATGATTTTGATTGTCTTGTTCCTAACTTTTCAATGGCTTACAAGAGACTCAATCCTGCTAAATGGTTACATTATGCATTTGTATTGCAAAGCAAAACACAGGACAAAGATTGATTCTCCCCTTATGAAATGATATTCGGGCAAGCAGGAAGCATTTCAGCCACAGCTTAGGAAAAGGAAGAGGAAATGAGTTAGCATGCTGGGGAGTGAAATAGGGACCAATAACAAATAATACTCTGTGGTTAAGAGCACCTCCAAAATATTCTGAAATGCTATTTACTGCAGAAAGAGGAAATCTGAGCTGACATTATTTTCTGAGCTGTTTATTAATGCATTGACTGGGGAAGAAGCAGTAGCAGCCTACAACCCCATCCCCCAATTCCAAGTCAGATCTTGTCACCAACTCTCTCTTTGCTAGCTGAGAGGAGAGAGGAAAACTAAGATTCAGAAAAAGCTGTTAAGAACAGTTAAGAAAAGAAGAAACCTGATCTTTTTCCTCCTTGCATGGGTATAACAAAGCTTATGCTTTCAGCGGGAGCATCTGAAGTGGAATTTCCATTCATCTTGGTCCAGAAGAAATGCCTTCTGTTCAGCCACCAATCAATCAGCCCAAATGAAGGAGGCAGTTAACGTTTTCCACCAAACTGAAACTCCCTGCCTCTGAACGAATATTAGAGCTAAAGAAATTAATCAGGCATGTACTGAAGACTTCAAAATGTAATTTACATTGATGGCTCTAACTCTCTAGATCACCAGTTAATGGTGAAACAAACTAATAAATGATTTAGCCCAAACCTTACGAAGGGTTGAGAGGTTAATCTTGAACCATGACATAAAGCACAGAAGATTCTGACACCTAACACAGCAAAGTGGTCAAAGTCCATCCCTCCCATGAGAAAAGGAAAAACAAAGTGGATTAAAATTTGGGGGGTAGACAGAAGGAAGAATTTATTGTTACCAAGAGATGCTCAAAATCAGAATCAGTTACCTCAGAGCTTAGCTTCTTTCAGTGCCCTTTATTCCTCTTTCTTCAGGGGTTTTTAAAAGTCAAACTGGATTGGGCACCAACCTCCAACTCCACCTCTCAACCATGAGTATGCTGGAATAATTTTGTGAAGTGCAAAATAGGAATCAATGGATATAATTAAGAGTCAATTTCAAACTCTCTTGGGCCAAACACATAGTGAATCCCACATTTTTGCCCATGCTTACAGCTAGCTGTTGCAACCAAAATCAATGGTATAAATTGACCTGACATCGAACGTTTGAAAATTCAATTCAACAAGCACTTATTAAGCAACTGTTAGCTGCAGAGGATTGTGCTAAGTGCTGTTGTAGGGTTAACTGACAAATAAGTGTCTAGTTTATGCCTTCATGCAGCTTAAAATTTTATTGGAGGGACAAATCTGCAAACAACCACAGTAGAAAGCAAACATAAGTGAGGGGAATTAGAGGAACGAGCAAATGCTGTGGAATGTAATTGGGATGATTTTCCTTTTTCCTCCACAGCAGCCCTGTCACCTGCTAATGATAGTTGCCAAAGTAAATGACCCAATGGTTGAATCACTGCCACCTTCCTATTATAATTCTGCACATGTCACTTTCCTGTGGAGCTCTTAATCAGCACTTTCACTTCACTCTCTGTGATTGCAGAGAACTGACAGCAGAATAACTGCAGAAAATCATTTTTTTCACCCTGACCCATTTGGTTTGGAAAGTGACTTTCTTCAGAGAGAGTGGAGGCTCATAGAACAGTACAATTATCCCCTTCAAGGTCTTTGCAAAAGTACCTGAATGTGCATTCAGTAGTATATTGCAAACCAACATGTATGAAGATTTCTAATTAGCATATCTTGGGATTATCTATCTCATCTCTTTTTTTTTTCTTTCCTCTGATCCCTTCCTAGTTGCAATTAAACCAACTGTGGCCATTTAGCCTCTTTTTCGTGTTCCAAGAATAGCCTTCCCCTCTTTCAGTCAGAACCATTAGAAAAAAAAAAAATAATAAGGTCTTAAACATTAACTTGGATGAATCACACCAGGATCTTATTTAAACCCATAATTAAAATCCAGGTTAATCCACAGCAACTAGTTAATCTAATCTAGAAGTCCTCAGTAAGAGACCAGCATAGGAAATGCTGGTCTGATAGAAATATCACATATCTGATAGAAATGGCTGAAAGAACTACCCCCACATCAGCTCCCTTCTTCAGCTTTAAAGACCCATACAACATTAGAGCCATAAAGGATCTCAGAAATTTTCATTTTATAATCCCAAAAAGAGAACATAACCAGGGCACTTAGGCCTGAGAATGTATCGCATTTAACCTACCCAAACCCCAATAAGGCAGGTAGCTTTATCTCCCTTTTACAAACAGAGGGAGGGAGCCAGGAGGTGACCCCAAGACGTCTCCGGTGATAGAACCTATATCTGGTTCCTACACTTTGCTGCATCCCCATGGGTTGGCAGAGGTCCCTGCACCCAGCCAGACTAGCCCTGCCCCCTGCTATTGGTCCAGGGTTCTTATCAGGTTACTTCACAGAAGGGGATGTAACTGGAGGACAGCTTCCTCACTCTGAGTGCAATGCTGCTGAAAAAGAACTTTCGTGATTCCTATAGTATGCCTCATCAGCTAGCTCTTTTTCCTTATTTTTCCACTTTTTTACTCTTTGCCTCTTTACAAATTTCTTCTTGATTTCAAATACTACAGAATGTTTAGATGAAAAACGAATTTCATTCCCCTTCCTGGAAGTAACCACTGCTTGGTGTATATTGGTATGTTTGGTTATAGATCTGTTCTGTTCATTTGTATCCCATAAAGAAATTCCTTTTATGTCAATGTGGTCGTTATATTTTATTCTGTGATTTGGTTTTTCCAACCAACATGTCTTGGAGCTCTTCGATTTCATTTAACATAATTCTAGTTATTCATTTTAACTCACGCAGAGTATCCCATCACATGGATGCACCACAATTTCACAATGTTCAGTTTGTTCCCAGTTTATTGTTATTAAAAACAGCAATGTAGCAAAGCAAAATTATGAAAGTAGCAGAAGACAATAAAGGAGAATTTTTAAAAAACATTAGAAGAAGGGAAACCTATCTTTAGCAAGATTTAATAACCCAGGAAATAAAAGATTCACAGTCGTGAAGCAATAATTTTCTAAATTATTCAAAATTCAGAATATTATACGATAGAGAAAATATTTGCAACATAAATATCAGAAAGATTATTAACGTCCAGAATATATAAAGCATTTCTATAAACAATAAGATAAATCTTACACTTAAAGGGAATAAAATTAATAGTTTACCGAAATTGAACATGATTCTTTAAGCTATTGAATATAATTAGTTACAATAATATTTATCCTAATGTTGAACCATTCTTATATTCCTGGATTAACTACATCTTGGTCAAGGAAGAATTTTCTTTTAATAAATTACTGGATTCAATTTCCCAATTTATATTTAAGAGTGCTGCATATAAGCTTGTATATGAGATTGAGGTATAGTTCCTTTGAGGGAGAAACATATTTTTTTTATTATTTACAACATTTCTCTATGATAGAAGTTTGTGTTTTTTAAATTTTCATTTGCTTGTTTGTTTATTCTCTGAGAATGCCCATTTTTCAACAGTAGAACTTAATTCATTCACATTAATTGGGATCGATTTTATATTTGAACTTAACCCAGCCATTTATGCACTTTCTATTTAAAAGTCACCTTTTTGGGTTTGTTCTGTTTGTTCCTTTCTTTTTTGTGTGTTTTTCTTTTGCTTTACTTCCTTGCCTTCTCTTGGATCGATCAATTCCTCTATATTCCATTTTCCCCTCGAGTAAACTAGAAGTGATAAATCCCAATACTGTTTCTGTAATAGCTGCTCTTAAAACTCTGACACCCAAAGCTGAATGTGTGTGTTCTCCCACAGCCTCTCCAGGAACGAGAAGGAACCTTAATGTATTGTCATTCTCACTCTCCCCATCCCCCTCTTAGACTATAGCATTGATTTTAGTTGAGGGCTGTTAGTTACTTTTTTAATATTAAGCATCAATAGTTATTCAGATTTTGTGTGTATCTTTGATCACCACTTGTGAGCATCACTTTCTGATTTCTTAACTTTATTTTTCATTTTGATGCTATCTACTCATGATGGCATCTTGAAAACTTTTCTTAGAGATTGTTTGTGTACGAAAAATTCTGAAAACCTGAATGTCTAACATTGTCTTTCTTTCTCCCCACATGCTTAAATGCCACTTTATTGCATTTTTGAGGTTAAAAGTAGTTTCCCCTCCTTTGGCAGGGAGGGAGATAAGTACGTGAGATCACTCAGCCAGCCTGATCCGCTTTTGAAAAGGGGCTCCACTGTCTTCACCAAGAAGTCTGACGCCAATGTGATTCTTGCTCCACAGTGGGTAAGCTGTTCCCCTCCTTTCTGGAAACTTCTAGTTCTTCCAGGTTGTATCCCACTTTGGGCCTTGTTATTCATTGTGCACAGCACTTCTAGCACCTTCTCACTCTTCAGACTCATCATTGTCTTCACTTGTGGAAGTCACCTTTTACTATTTCTCCAATAATTAAGAGCCCAGACTGGAGTCAAACAGCCTTCATTGGAATCTCCTCCACCCTTATTAGCCGTGTGACTTCAGTCAGATTACTTAGCCTCACTATGGCTTGGCTATAAGGGATACTAATAGTCCCCTTTCTCTTCAAGTTGCTGAGGATCGAATGAGTTAATTCATGAAAAGTCCTTAGAATAGTGTCTGGCACATAGGAAGTGCTGAGTAAATACCATTATTATGATTATCATTTTACTCTTTTTGTTCACTGAATCATTTCCATCTTCCCTGGGATTGGTTAGCCTTTTATATATACATATATATTCCATGGTGTTTCCTTTCCTTAAAGTTATGTATTCCTTGGTTATCTGTTTATTCTTATCAATGAAAAAGTAGGTTAAATGTAAATTGATGAATGTAGATGACTGTCCTGGGTCCTATCTGCAGTGAGGTAGTAGTTTCCCCAAAATGTACCTCGGGGAATATGAGGGTCAGCTCTTCTTCCCTTCCCCTTGTTTTCTCCTATGCATGCTTTGGGTTTAGGTTCCCCCACCCCTGTTAATCAATTCATTGTATTTCCAGCATACAGGAATTCCTCACAGTTTATTCAATGACAGCTTACTCTCTAACTTTCAAGTTCTTTTACAGCTGAATTATTTTTTTTTAATGTATATTCTGTCATTAAAAGGGATTGGGGTTAGTAGAGGGATGGGTATGTGTGCTCAGTTTGCTGGCTAGATTCATGGCCCTCTTCAACTATGTTTTACCCCCTTCTCTCCCGCTGTCACATAGACCTTTAGAACAAACCCCAAAATCTTTACCCTGGCTTATCAGACCTCCCAAAATTCCAAGGTTTGGTTCCTGAATTTCACTTTGGAGTCACCCCTCACCACCCTCCTTCTCTAAAACTCTATGCTTTAACCATATTGAATTTCTGTACATTTCTCTAGTACAGTATGTCACCTTTCTCCTCTGGGTCTCCACATTTACTCTTTCCTTTGTCTAATGCTCAGTCATTCTTTGGGACTCTAACCTTTAGTTTCCTCATCAGTAAAATAAAGTTTTGGATGAAATCATTGCTAGGAGCTCTTCTAGCTCTAAATGTTTATACTTGCATGCAATGAAATAAACTCACTAATATCTGAATCTCTTATTCTCACTTCTTCAGTATAGTCAAAACAGTCACTTATCCCAGTGAAATGTATGGGATACAAATGCTTAATCTTAACTCAGTCCCCTATACAATACCTCAGACTTACAGAAGCTTTAATTGCAACTGAAGTATTTCTCAAATGCTGAATTAAAGAAAAAAAATGAATATGTCAGCACAGCAGGTCAGGCCATGGATAACTAAGAATAGTAGGCCACCTACCCAGTTAGCACCTCTTTCAGTTTGGAACCCAGATAAAGAAATGGTTTCTGACAGAGCCTGGCAAATTTTCATCAATTAACAGAAGAAACTCAAATCCTGACCTTGAACCACAACACTTTTAAAAGACATTTTAAATTTTCCTCTAGACACTGGGGGAAATATATGTGAGCATGTGCAGTCTTGCAGATAATTGTTTGCCCTCCTAGCTTCACACAAGAGAGCAGGCAAATAGTTTGCCTTAGATTCCAGGCCACACAGCCATAGTTTCCCATGCTACGGGGCAGCTGAAGTCATTTTCTATATCCTGTTATAAATATCATTCTACCTCTATCCCCCACTCCTCATTTTATTTCTTACATTTCCCATCCCCCAGGAATGCCTCCGCTTTCTGGAGACTTAAAACCATCATAATCCTTTTGTCATAAAAGACAAAACCTGTCAATAAATATTGCAGCTGTGGTCATGGAAAGGGAGGAAATTCACTTTAAATCACCATCTCTGAAATAATTTTTTTTTTTTTAAAGTATGGCCCAGAAGGACATTATGTACAATCTGGAAAGCTCTTCAACCCCAGTCACACAGGAAGTGGTGGTTTCGCATTGCTGCAAACACTGTCGTTATTGTTCGCACTGATGAATAGTTTCAGTCCTTACTAATGTGAACTTCCACCAAATGAACATCCAGGAAAACAATCTCAGCCTCCAAGAATAACACAAGTATGAGTTTACTGTCAGGCTATCTAAGGAGATTCGAGCTATTGATCTTTTCTTCTCCCAGAAGCTCCGGCGACCATATAATTTATCACCCACTCTGGGACATGTCTGAAAGTGAAAAGAAGCTCTAGTAACCACGGCACCAGGTCAGCAGGCACAAATGGGACTGTTCTGGACTAAAGGAAGAACTAAGTCCATACAGAAATTGCTTGTCTTACTCCATATCTTGGTTCAGGGGATTAACCAATTCTCCTTGCTGCTGGGTGGAACATTTATCCTCCACTCTGCATGCTTCTGTGAGGAAGCACTTAAGTGGGACTTGCTATCCAGATCTGTATCAGTCAGGGTTCTCCAGGGAAACAGAATCGACAGGAGATATATAGATCTATGTTATGTAAATATTGTGACATTTATTCTAGGAATAGGCTCACACAACTGTGGGGTTGGGCAAGTCCAAATTCCATAGGCTAGACCACAAGCTGGGAACTCCAATGAAGGTTTTCAGTGAATTCCCCAGGAGAAGCTGGCCGGCTGAAGAAGAGATGGAGATTCTCCCTTCTGATTGCTAAAATCATCAGTTCTCCCTTTAAGGTCTTCAACTGACTAGATGAGATGTCTCTCATTGTTGAAGACAATCTGTTTAGTTGATTGTAGATGTAATCTGCCACAGATGCTATCAACTTCCTGATGATTTAAATCCCGGAAACATCCTCACAGGGACCATCAAGCCATGCCCCCTTGACCAAACCACTGGACACCATAACCTGGCCAAGTTGACACATGAACTTAACCATCATGGTGCCCTCTTCCATATCCTGCCTCATTCCTCATCAGGTGATAAATAACCTTTCTAACTAATGAGTCAGTAGAGGGCCTTGAGCTCAGAGCTGCCTGTGCACCCCCCTGGAAGTCGGCACACACACTGCTTTGTTCTCTCCTGACAGGACACCCTGAAAATGGCCAGGACTACACACAACTGCATGGGTATGTCCGTTCATCCAAGTGGGATGTTTGGGCAAACTCTTTTGGCCCCAAATCAAAAGCCAGATTCTCCAATTGGTTCATCAGTAATGAAGCTGACCTAATTCTCCAACAGACTGTGAACTGAAAGGGGGAAAATAGAGGCGCTGTCTGTTGGCACACAGGATTTTCTCCCTTGTTATTCCCTTGTTATTACTAGCTGGAAACAGAGGCTAATGAATGTTTCTCAAAGATGTATAAGTGAAAAAATTAAGCCAGAAATGAGATGAACAAACATTTCTCACTTTTGATAGTAAAAATACATGTTTTACCTCAAAAGTAATTTGAATATGATTTTTATAAAAGGATTCAGCATATCCATCTTCACAAAATACTTCCTAAATAAATTCATCTATAGGAACTTTTTTCTAGTATATTCCTCTTTAAGGGTAGAGGGCTCAGCAGAAGTGCTGGAGAGAATAAATAAATATCTCATCTAAATATTTATCTAAGAATTGGGGGATTCCAGAGAGAACAATCAATCCCATAGAGACTACCACAGGGAATGTGTGATACATGTCACACACACACACACACACACACACACACACAATTCAAAATATCAATGTGATCATCTGAAATGCCAAAAACCAATGATCAAACTGGTATCATTTGCCTCTATTTCAAATGTGAACAAGAACTGAAGTTAGTAATGAATTTGGATGGGAAACCTCCCTAATGAGCAGGTACAAAGAAAGAATCATAGTTATCAAAATGTGTATTGGTCCTTTCTCCATGTCAGCTTAATTTGTCACAGAGTGCAATAATTGTCAAACGCCCACTACTGCTAACTAAAACATTGGTCCCTAATTGATAGGCTTGAAAAAAGTAAATGTTATTTGTTTATTTTTTTTTTTTGTATGCTGTATGGCAGGGTCACATTTCTTTATTTTGCCATGTGAGTATCTCATTATTGTAGCACCATTTGTTGAATTTTTATTTGTTTGTTTTGCTTGTTTATTTTGTCTTGGGGGACATGCATGGACCCGGAATTGAACCTGAGTCTCCCACATGGCAGGCAAGAATCTACTACTAAATTACCCTTGCACCCCCTATTTTTAAATTTTTATGCCCACACCAGCCACCTTTTAAAATGCCTAATTATTGCTGGACAAATAATTCTACAAGACAAACTATTTATTTTCAGTGTAACATTAATTCAAAGGATACAAGTGAAATATAAACTCTTTTTTGTCAGGTTTGCCTCAGATTACTCGAATTCTCTTTTAGGTTTATTTCTTAGGTTTGGCAAGAGCAAATTAACTAGCAGCTGTTTGAATTAAGGAGACTTTTAACTTCTCCTGATAAGTCATGGCAGTTTTATAATTATTTTTTTTAATCTGATTGCTGTCCTACCAGTTGGGATAACAAATGACTTTTAGACAGAATCAGTTGGCACTAGACATCACCACACACTTTTTCCCAAGTGCTCAAATAAACTTTGCATTAAGAGCACCGTGGGTGTTAGTTTATATAAAGCTACCAAGAAGTTCATACTTTTAAAAATATAACTGGGTTAGCAAAAGTCAGAATTGACTCCAGATTTAGAGCCATGCATTCTTGGGGTTCTTATTTTCTCTAGTCTTTATGTTTTTGTTAAAATAGTCACCGCTGTTGGTTTAATTATAGTCCCCAAGGAAAGCAAAGCACTGCAATGAGTGGGAGTGCAATACTCCAAAATTAAGCACATGGAGAGAAAATGGCAAATTTGACTTTTTGCCAGGTTTGTCACTGAGCAAAAACATGAACTTTTCACAGAACGAAGGTTTGCAAATTTTGCCATGAGCAAAACACATTTTTATTGCATCCTGAGTACCTTCCCATGACAGAAAAATATTTCCACCTCAAATGTGAATTTCTGTCTCACAAAATACTAAAACTTTGTCAAGAAGTAAAATACCTAACCCCAAATTAATCTGGGTAGCAAGGAAGCTACAGGAAAAAGAGAGACCTCTCCACCCCCTTCCATATAATTCTCTGACAATAGCAAAGATAGGACATTTGGAAACCTCACCCCACCCCCAGCATGAACCAGGTTCAGTCTTGGGAGCTTTCAGGGCATTCTGTGGTCACAATAAAATAGAGGAACTTAATTAGGAGGGAGGAAAACAAACGACAAGTTCACCTGATCTTAGGCCCAAATGTGTCCTACCTTCAATCCGGTGCATATGACATTAGAACTTGCTCAGCAGTATTGTGCTCACTGACCAGCACTTCATAAAATAAAATGCTCAAATAAAAATACAGTTTATTTTGAGAAAGATGCAGTCCTGCGACTGATGGCAGAGCCCCCCAGTAAGTTTCCATGGCGTAGGGAGCATCCAGGAGCCCATCAGGTTGGCCCTCCATTTCACATTAAAGAAAGGAAGTCTGCTTCTCCCTAATGTGTCTTACTCTACCACTAAACTATAAAGTTCATGAAGACAGAAGCCATAATTTATTTATAATCACATGCTCTAAAACATACATGGCAGATGTCCAATAAATGGTTTCTGTTTTGTTCCGTTTTTCCATGCTGGTGGCATTTTTCAAATAAATGGATCCAAAAGGAACAATATGCTTCCTGAACCTGAATGAGAGAACTGTTTGGTGAAGATTTACCCTACAGTGATTGGTCCTATTGAACAATTCAAGATGATTCTTCCCAAATGAGTTTCCAAAATATAGGTAACAGCCTTGGTTTGGTGGTTTGAACTGACCCTAGGATTTTATAATAACCCCAATGGCAAAAAGCAAGATAGCACTAGTATCTGTGTGCCATAATGAACCCTTCTCAATATATGGGTGCACCTGAGGGACTTGCAACACCACCCAGCACCGTAGCTCTTTCTGGACACCCGAGGCTGTGCATGAGCGAAAGGAAGCATGTCCACTCCCAAAAGAGCTAATCAGGGGAGCCTGACAGTGGCAGTAAACATCCTGGGGAGGTGTTCCAACAACGTGCATTGTCCGGTTCTGAATGCTGAGACAACTTTGAGAAGATGAGAATGTGCCCCGTCACCATTTCTATCTTTTACCATATCACTACAGAAATGTCATTGGCAACAACCAGAAAAATCTCCAGCTCTGTCTTTAGGGAGACTACCCTAGAGAGGACAGGAAAAAAGAACAGGCCAAGGCAATCAGAGGCTCTCCTTTTTCTGCACATGCTGCAGCAACTGTGAATCAAAGAGAGAAGCAAGAGAAGTCGTTTGCTAAGGGCTGCTCCTCCTAAACAGATGGAGAACCTATTCTGAAACAAAAGTAGAAAAGAGGGCTTCTTCTACTACTGTTTGGTAAAGGAGACAATCGATAAGATTTCCCAACACCAAATTACAAATGAGGGGATTTTCCACAATCAAAACTATCTGCGAACTTCCAAGAAGGAAAAAAAAAACATCATGGGAGAAAGAAATAATGGATATAGAATAATAGGCCTGCCTTCCCCTTTCTTCATTATGGAAGAAATAAGTAAATCCAGCATCTAAATATATCAACACAACAGAGTTGGTGTCAGATATTTTCATACAATACTTCATTTGTCAGTTTGGATAATGTTCAGTGGGAGAAGCACTTAATGGTCTAAACCAGTCCTATTCAGGAACACCATGGAAATGAACCTTTTTTTTAATTCTTTATTACAGATGTTGTGGGTTTACTGAACCATCGTGCATAAAAGATAGGATTCTAATATATGAATTAATTCCATAAATTTAATTTGATTTTGTCTGGACATAAAATGCATGATGGATAGTGCTACTTCCCTGCCTTAATAAAAGAAAGAGAGAGAGAGAGGTAACATGAAGGTACAGAGAAGATATAAACCTTCAAATCCATCCTGCCTGTCTTACCATCATTTCTCCTATGTATCCCAGCCTATATGTTAACCATTCATTTCTACCAGGAAGTATGGGTGTCATATTTCTAGTTATAGACAATATGTTTCTCAGCCATAATGAGAACAAATGAATAAACTTTGTACCAATGACATCTAAAGGGACATTTGAAATAAAAGCTCAAGACCAACAAAAATGCAAATTATTTCAGAAATGTATGATGGAGTGGTGTCCAAGGAATCTGTCTTCTGAGGACAAGTCTGATCACACAGCCTGAACCTAAACACAAACTAAATTTATGACTAAGAGCTAATAATTCAGTGAGGTTTTTAGTGATCATAATTTAAATAGTCACATCACCATTATATATACCACAAATTAGAAGAGCTGGGTTGAACTCAGACTGACATTTACTCATTATCTTACCCTGGAAAAATCACTTAATAACACACATTTATTGAGAATGTAATATATTATAGACACTGCTCTAATGACCGAATGTGTAGGAAGTCATCAATCTTCAAAATGATCTTATGAAGTAAATATTACTCTTAGCCTCATTTTATAGATCAAAAGACAAAGCACAAGGAGGCTGTGCTGGTTTGAAAGGATGTATGTCCCCTAGAAAAGCCATGTTTTAATCTAAATCCCATTTTGTAATGGCAGAATAATCCCCATTCAATACTGTATGTTTGAAACTGTAATCGGATCACCTCCCTGGAGATGTGATTTAATCAAGAGTGGTTGT